>PVKE010004118.1:0-13900 GCA_004027555.1 Craseonycteris thonglongyai
ACTCTAAGAACTTGATCTTAGGATCAAAGAGTCATCATGCAATCAGTGTTCCAAAACACTAGAGGGTGGGTGTGAAAGCATTCTAGGGATATGTGAACTCAGGAACACAGACAGTGTGAGCTATAATATTTTCCAAGTTTCTCTCAAAGTGCTGATGTTGATTGTCTCAGCAGCACAAAACTGTTTCCGTTATCTATTGTTGCATAACAGACCACCCCAAAATGTAGTGCCTATAACAACCATCACCACATATCTGCCCTAAGTGCTTTGGTTTGGGCAGCCTCCAGCAGGATGGTTCTTCTGCTCATTATGATTTTTGACTGGGGTTACTCAGGCAGATTCATGCAGCTGTCAGCTGGGCTTGCGGGGGTGGGGGTGGGGTGTGTGTGTCTCTCTGTGGTATCTCATTCTCTAGGACCCCTCCCTGTGGCTGCTTTCTCTAGCAGCATAGCTAGGATTTCTTTACAAAATGGCAGCTGAATCCTAAAAGAATGAACCAAAAGTTGCAGGACCCCCGAAGGCTTAGGACCAGAACTAACAGTGTACCTTCTACTACATTCTTTTGGTTGATGCAAGTCACAAGATCAATCCAGATTTAAGGGGTGAGGCAGGTGACTCTATTTCTTAATAGGAATAGCAGAATGCACATATAAAGAAGGTAGGAATTTTGGTGGCTATCTTTGGTGACCATCATTGTAACCATTTTTTAAATGTAGTTTAATATTTCTATTCAAGGAGATTAGGAGACCAATTTCTTATGCTATTGCTGTTTCTCATAAATTCCCTGTCAAAATTTATAATAAGTTTTTGTAGGAAACTTATGAAAATATCTTTGAATTGTAATGTTAATGATTAATATGATTTTTTTTTCTCAACACTCAAACATGTTTATGGAAGAAGATGAGTATAAAAAACAGAATGAGGTAGGGAGCCTTGACTTTGACTGGACCATTTCAACAGAAGGGGCAAAACATTTCTCTAAAGAATTCCCCAGTAACTTTGCAATATGGTTGTGCCAGTTAGTGATAAAATTTCAATAGGTAATACACACACAAAATGTTCCTTGGGGTTGTTGAAATAATTTTTCTTGAGTGTTCTGCTTCTGGGTATTCAAGAGTTGGAATGTTTCTGAATGTAATCATTTAAGATAGAGCAGTATTATCTACCATATTTTAAATGAACGTTCATGAGGCTGGGTGAGTGGAATGGTTAAGACATTGGGTACTGGAGAGCAGTGACATGGATTCAACTCCTGAATCTTGCTGTTTACTAGCTGTGGGATTCTGGGCAAATTATGTCTCAGCCTCAGCTTTCTCATTTACCTCTAGGATTGTGAGGCCTCAGGTGAGCTGGAAAGCCTTTAGCATAGTGGATGACAATTGTGTTACTAAGAATTTGCTTGCTGCTCCCTCATCACCTTCATTGTTTTCTCTTCTCTCCTCGAGTTATTTCCATTTTTCCTACTCACCTTGAATGTTAGAATTTTATAGAAATGCTCACTAGAAAAAGTGTTTGCAAAATAAAATATTTGTAAAGCGTCTGGAGGGATCCTCCAGAAAGGTGGAGCTTATCCCCAAGAACCACGATCTCCTTACCAAATCTTCTTTTCCCCAAAGGTGATTGTTATTTTGTACTTCCGTCTACGGATAATGGGAGGATCTATGCCTCTCTTTTCAGAGCAGGATAATCCAGCTTCATTTTCGCCTTACATTCTTACAAGGTCAGTAGAAATACATTGTTTAAACCTCATTTGGTATTTATTAGATTGTTTTAAGTAATCTTAAATGATAGGTTGGCTTTGCATTTTAAAGAAAGAAGAATTGCGTTCTATTCAGGGTAAGGGAAGAAAAGAAACTACTATTTATATATTTGGACTTCATTTCAACTAATGGTGCTGTTTTGTCAGTATTATTGCTAGTCTCGTATTGGTATACCGTATATTTGTTTATTCAATGAGCATTTTGTTGAGCGCTTATCATCACTAATAAATATCTGTTGACTGGCCCATATGGCAAATATTACAGAACACCATCCTAACTATTTGTACAATTAAAAACAGTGGGGATGTTGAAAGTGGCAAACAAAAATGAAAAACAATTTTTGCTAAGATCAGCTAATTATAACTTAGAAAAGTCCTTAAGAGATAGTGAATCAAAAAGTGATATTCATCAGTGGGTCAGTTTGTTGAGATATTTTATTCCTGCTCTATTTATTCTGTTGTATTTTTGAGGCTTTCAGATTTAATATTTGGCAATTTTAATATCTTTTCTTCACAATATATTGTTATAATGTTTAAACATTAGCAAGAACTATTCGTAAATGTTCATAATTTTATATACTGAATATCTAATAGTAACCTTCACATTTTTTTGTATTTGCAAAGACATATAAATCTTAAACTAGATGTTGGATTACAGGATTTTTATATTTTGGGTTACTTGTCTCTCTTAGGGACAACATATGGTTGAATTCTGTTTTTATGCCAGGCAGTGATCTGTGTTTTATTTTATTCATTTAACTTACATGTTTTAAATGGTACATTTCTTCTTTTCTTTGCCTTATATATTTTTCTTTATTATTCTTAGCCTTTCTTTTTTTCTTTAAAGATGATTTTCCACTCAAAAAGGACACTTTCTCATTTGATTGACCCATTTTTATAATAGATATTAGGTCACAATTGTTTTCATTACTTAAAACATATATATGTACAGAGAGTGCCAAAGAATTGTATATACTTTTTAAGAAAGGAAAAAAAACTGTATTAAAATTGTAATACTCAATATATACTGATATGTAAAGAGTTCTGCAATTACAAGAGGTGCTCAAAGTGGTTACCATCAGTATTTATGTTATACAGAGATAACATCTCTTAAAATGTATATACAGTTTATTGGCACTCCTTGTATTTAAAAAATCTTGAATATGCCTTCAGAAATTATATGATCCAATCTCTAGTGGTGGCTTATCCATCCCTTCAAGGCTGTCTAGGATCTTGTTTATAGTCTATATTTTTCAAAATGTTGTTTAATTAATTCTTTAATGAACCTTGACATGTCTAACTCAGCTTTTTGTTAATGTTGCAATCTTTTTGCCCCATTTAGGGATCTCTCACTGGCTTTCTAAATTTTCAGGGCTCCTTGTCTGGACATTTTTAGCTCATTGATAAATTGCTTCAGTTTATGTAGCTCCTTAAATAGCTACTTTCTGCTTTTAAGAGAAAACCAGCTTTTCCAGATCCTGTTCTTGCTTAATGGCTTCATTTCCTTCAGCTCTGGGTTGGTTTTCCTCCAAGCTTTCTTGTCTCCTGAATGTGAGCATTCGTTCTTATCTTTATAGTTTGGTGCAGCATGTTCTCTGAACTGCCAGTCTCCAAAAGCTGGGAGGCACTGTCAAGAGACAGATGGATGAGAACAAGAACAGACTCAACCAATCAGTTCATTTATATCTTCTGTCATCAATAAACAAGTGCCTTCCCAGAAGTCCTTGGTGTCAGGACAAGGGCCTTTGGTCTCTGACTCACTGCCCTCCTATCTGTACCATCTTAGTTGCCAAGGGGTTTAAGTTGTGTTTTTATCTCTGCTGGTGGCGGATGAAAATTCTTTAATATTACCTCTGGCAAAATTAGGATGTCGGGCCAGCCTTTTGCAGTGTTCTGCCTTGTACTTGCTTACAAGGCATCTGTGTGCTTTTCCAGAGGGGTCTGATATACATTAAACCCAGTACTTTCTGTCTGTAAATTCATCCAAGTGACTATGCTCAGGCAATTCCATCCATATAAAATGATAGAATAGAATATTTTATTACACCTGTATACTCTTCCACGCCTCTCTTAAAAAAATATATATTTTTTAATTCTTGTATTTCATACTTAAAATACACAGATATGCAGGGACATTTCAGTGACAGTTGTTATAAATGGCTTTTCACATTCCTTTAAGATAGCTGCATTATAATTGACTCTTGAGCATCCAGGAAATTGCCTTTAATTCCTTTCCTGAGTAAAGTTTCTATTCTGTTTGCATAATTAATTGTTTGACCTCTGGTATATTGATGATACTTAAATTGGATTACCTTGATCTGTTTCCTTGTTCTGTTGGTTTTTTCTTCTTTCTCATCAGTTGTGCAAGTTAGCTATTTCTGTGTCTTTACTGATCACAGGTTTGTCATTCAACTTTGTCACTCTGCCTCATTAATACTTTATTTCTTTAACTGGATTTATAAACTCTGAACAATTTTTATAACTTCTTCGCTTCTGTCTTGCAAGCACTGTGTCTTCCTTTAAAATTTATATAATAAATTCTATTACTAGGTGAGAGTTTTCAGATGATTTTTCTCTTCCTTTAATAATTGCTGTAGTTATTAATTACATGCAGTTGAAAAAGTCCTAATAGCTTTTAAGAGTAGCTAGGTCATGTTTTCCTTTGCTTCATATGATTACTTGTGACTTTAGCTCCAAAATTCCTTCTCTTCTATATTCTCTCTCTCTCCATGTGTTTAGCTAGGATGAAATACCCACTTATTTTCTGCTTAACAAAACTGAGGTGCGAAATCATTGTATTATGCTCACGAGAAACCTTTGTTAGGAAAAATTATCTGAGACATGTGACTAAGACAAAGATGATTGTGTGACATTCACTATAACATAGGGTGTTGTCTACCAAACCTAGAGGCATGCAACTGTGGTTAACTCATAATTTACATTTATTATATTTTACAACTCTGTCAATTTACAATTTAACATAGAAATCAGGTAAGTGTGATTATTTCTTTTTTCTCTAGTGAAAATAAAACTTAAAATGTTATAGGTTTTTTGCCATGCAGGACATTGAACAAATTTATATCTAATGTGCCAATTTCATTTTTTTTTAATAACTATGAAAACTCCTGTTTTTCCAAATTCTATTTATATATTTATATGTTTATATATTTATTTATTGGTTATATATACTTAATGCATATGTTTAGTAACAGATTTATTCAGATGTAATTTGCATGTCATACAATTCACCTGTTTAGAATGTACAATCCAATGGTTTTTAGTATATTCACGGATTTGTGCACTGTCATGTTGAATTCATTAGCAGTTGCTTCCTATTTTACTTCAGTCCCCCATCCGTAGGCAACTATTGATCTACCTTTTATCTCTATGAAGTTACCAATTCTGGATATGTCATATAAATGGAATCATATAATATATGTTCTTCTGTGAGTGGCTACTCTCATGTTTTCAAAATTCATGCATAATATAGCATATGTTAGTACTTCTTTCTTTTTTATTCCCTGCTAGTATGCCCTTGTATGGTTAGACCACTTTTTATTTTTTCATTTATCTTTTAACGGACATTTGGGCTGTTTCTACTTTTGGGCGATTATCAGAAATGCTGCTATGAACATTCATGTACATGTTTTTGTTTGAATGTATGTTTTCATTTCTCTTGCATATATGTATTAATACCTAGAAACTAGAATTGCCAGATCAAATATGTTAACTCTATATTTAATTTTTCCAGACTTTTTACTAAAGCAGCTGTACCATTTTACATTTCTACCAGTAGTATATTCAGTTTCTCCACATCCTCACATCTTTTGAATTAAAAATATTTTGTTTTGTTTTTGTTTTAATTATGGCCATGTGAGTGGATGTGAAATGGTATCTGATTGTGGTTTTGATTTGCTTTTCTCTGATGGCTAATGATATTGAGCAACTTTTCATGTGTATGTTGGTCACTTCTATATATTCTTTGGAGAAATGTCTATTCAGATCCTTTGTGCAATTTTTAATTGGGTTATTTGTCATTTTATTATTGAGTTGTAACATTTCTTTATGTGTTCTAGATATAAGTCCCTTATTAGTAGGCTGACCATATGTACCATTTGAAACGGGACAGTTTTCTGTCCCATTTCAAACGGTGTGTCTGGTCAGCCTACAGACACCTTGAATTTAGCCCAGTGGGAGTGGACTGACCATATGTACCATTTGAAATGGAACAGTACTGTTGTTTTCTGTCCTGTTTAAAACAGTACATCTGGGATGCTGGGATAGCTCAGAAAGTTGAGTGCTTGCCTTACAATCTTGAAATCCGGGGTTCTAGTCCCAGCCCTGACCCTTGTGAACCCTTACGAAGAACTGTGGCGTAACTAGTAACGGCCAGGATGGCACTGCGGTAAAGGTTCTCGCCTCCCATTTGGGAAGCTCCTGGTTCACTTCCCATCCCTTGCAGCTCCACATCCGCCTGTGTGGAATGAAAGCATGTCACAACGAAAGTTGTACAACTGTGGAGATGCTCTGGGCCCGCCCCCCTTCTCTCTGTTTCCTCCCCCCTCCACTTGTCTCAAACAATAAAATCAGTCTTAAAAACAAACAAAAAACCCCCCACATTTTCTTGCAGCTTAACTGGCTTTATCAAGTTTCTGGTTCCCTTATTAAGAAGCTATATAAAACTTTAGTTTTCACTTTGTATTTTTATGAAGATTATGTGTTCAGTATTTTAAAATTATATTTTGACACAGTTTATCTTAGCAGTTTGGAAGCCATTTAGAATTTGACTTCCTACTCTTGACCATTGGGTATTATTGAATCACAATGTAGATCAATACAGCTTTGGAGGAATGAGCACTATTTAGGATATGCTGGTAACAAGGCCCTTGGTCTTTTACCTTTTCATTTTAATCCAAACATTTAGGTTGTATTGGCTGTCAGTAATTCTATATGAATGATCAATAATTTTCCAACCTATAATTAAGATTGTATGGTTCAATTGAATGGCATGACATTTAATTGTAAATGTTTCTACTTTTTTGAGAAGAAAAGTGTACTTATAAGATAAGAAGCAGAGGAGCTATTGTATTTTAATTGCACAACTTTTCCTGAAAAGCCAGGTCTCCCAGGTCCAATAGTCAATTCCAGGCCAAACCCAGTTCTGGACTCCAAAGCCTAAAGTTTCTGATTCCATGGTTTCGATGGACTTGCATTTGAGAAGTGATGTCATAGATTTATGTGCAACTTGTTCTGTCAGAGAATTGTCATTTAGCCAAGGATTTGCTCATTGGTTTATGTGTCTCTTTAGAAATGTGATACTTCAAAATTCAATCTTGCAAATCCTGAAATAAAAATAAAAACCAAAGTCCAAGTTGAGAATGGCTTGTGCATGAGGCTGGAGCCTGCAGAAGAAATAACATGTTTCTACTATTAAGGCCTCTCTAGGTTGCCTCATAATTGGTTTTTCATCTTACCAGATTTGAAGGAGACAGAATGTAAAACAGTATATACTTGATGGAAGAGGTATTGCTTTTATAATATTGAAAATGGTTGTCTTTCAAATTCAGGAAATAGATAAAATAAGAGTTACAGTGAAAGAAGATAGAGTCCTATCATCATCATGTTTTTTTCATGAGATGTGATCTTGGATAAACGGGTAGAATATATTGTTTAAGTGGGTAGATCTCTTTCTGATTTTCAAATATATAAGGGATAAGCTTGTATTACTCTGTAGGAAAACATCAAACTATGAAAGATAATAAGATGGGACTCAATGTCTTCTAAAGAAACTGCATCTTTCCCCCCCCCCATTTTTAGTTGATAATTTCAAACAGGCACAAAACTGTAGGTTTTGATTGTTACATCCATAGGTCTCTTTGTCTTCCTAATTTTTATACTTCTTAAAGCCTCTACCATGTGCCTATTTCATAATAAACTCAAAACAAGTTGACTTAAATTTAAATTATTCTTTTTAAAACAATGTGTTTTGTGTTTAAGGAGATGCATGCAAAATGAGCTGCTCTATTCTTGCTTTAGCAACTGCCAGGGCCTCGTATTAGCAGATCCTCCATACATGTGCTTTTTGAAATGAACTGGAGTGACTCTGTTTTTTAAAGCAGTGATTACCAAGCTAGAGTGACTCTCAGAGTCACTAGGGAAGCATGTAAAAAACATTTTCTGGTTCATGTCACAGAATTCTGTTTGAATAGGGCACAAGGTTGGGTAAGAGAGACTTTATTGAAACAGTAGCCTAAGGCTGCGGTGTGTGTCACCTTTTTAGAAGTCCTCAAGTATAAACTGTCCTCTGGATAAAGAGCTCTCTACGAAGGGACCATAGTCCCCATTCTGTATTGTGTATTATGTCCATAAATAAGTAAAAAAGGATGAAAGAAATGATCAGATTCAATGAGTATAGTTCTCCTAACTGAAATGACATTATTTAATAGTAATTTATCTAATTTCCCATATGCTGAACTGGGGAGTGCCCCCAGTTCAGTTCTCTCTCTGTCTCTGTATCTCTCTCTCTCTGACAAAAACAATAAAATAAATAAATAAATAAATAAATAAATATCTAATTTGTATTGGGAATGAAGGAGGAGAAATAGAAGAAAGATAAAGGGGAGGAAGTCAGAAGAGGGAGCTTGTGCAGGTACAAATAATACTTATATCTCTAGGCTAGGGATCAGTTGTTAGAAAATGCTGGTGTGGATCTCTTATTGACACTTATCTTCTTGAAGAAATCGATATAATTCTTTAAATCTACATACTGTGTTTCTGTTGTAATCGTAAATCTCTGAGAAGCTGATAAAATGAAAGAAGCAAGTCTTTAATTTTTGCTAACATTGGAACAGAAAGGCAAAAATTGCTTTTCATAATGAATAAAATACCAAGTCCAAGCTTTTATTTCAGGATTCTATTTCTTGGTTTGTGGTGTGCCAACACACATTTTAGTCAATGCAATTATCTGTTCACTGTGCTGTATAGGGGATTACACACTGGTGTTAAATTTATGTCAGCCCTGCTTTAACTAAAAACTAAAGTGTTTTTTTTTTAATATAAAAGCTCAAGTTCTTCTGGGCTGCTCTGTTCAAGGAATAAGTAGTCAGGGTCTTAGGCAGGCAATTCTTTTTTGAAATATCAATACAGTCGACTCTCCAGTAACTGGGACTCAAGCAACCGGCACTCTCAAGCCACCGGCTACATTCTTTTGCTGCCTGCTTGCGTTCTGGTTAACAGAGAGTCTACTTACCTTTATCCAGCATCTACCAATCTTAATGGGTAGTGGTTAACTGAGAGTCTGCTATATTTGATCCAACATATTTTTTTTGAGTTCTCTAACTAGTGAAGCAGTGTTAGTGGAAGACTATATGATGCAGGGGAATTGTATGTGCAGCCAGAAAATCCTGTGCTGTGTGCAGGTTTTGCTGGGGGCTTGTGGTGGGACATTGAACTGGTCAAAGCCTCCTTCAGGCTACTCCTCTTATTGCAAAACTGAGGGTAGGACCCACTTCCAAGAGATTGTGTTGGGATCAGATAATCCTTATATGCAAATACTTTGTAAGCTAGAAAATACTGGACATGTTTAAAGACTTTTTAATGTTATTGCATGGGATTCATTAGTCTAGCAGCAGGATTCCTGTGTAGAAATCTGGATGCCTGTGCTTGATGTATAGTCAGCAGTCAGTATAGTTTCTTCAGTGGAAGCTATACCTGTGCTCCATGAGAGACAGTATATTGGTTTGAAATAAAGATGTTAAATACTTTACGGAGAGAAACAAACGTTGGCAGAAGGTTTTGTTTGCTTTATAAAAAATATACAGGTAAGGAATTGTTGCTGATAGTTTTAGATGTTGAAATTCATTTCTTCTACTCTGACAACGCCTTCTCTATTAAAAAACAACAAAAAAAATGAAAAAAAACTATTAATGGTACAGTAAAAAGGACAGAGCGACTCAATGACATTTGAGATCTGCTTTATAGTTTATCCATGGTAACCAGAGTTCTCATTTAAACGAATTCATTGCAGCTTAATGCAAAATAAGAAGCCTGGCATAGCTTGATAGCGATGTTTCTGTGACACATGAGAGAGTGCTTTTACTCATACATTCCTCATTGTTTGATGGTGTGCCCACGCTGGCACAGGCACTGGCGGCTGAGAAAAGCTACCCAAAGAAGAATCTTCTCTCTGTGCCCTTCAGCTACCTGCCTGGCAATGGGAAACCTCACAGATAGATGTCTTTCATGGGATGGCAGAAAAATACATGGTTATCTCAAGATATAATAAAAGTATAAAATTCAAATATTTCCAGATTTTAGGCATTACTTTAATATTAGGCTCATCTCTTAAAAACCACAGAATTCATCTATTTAAAAAGCTGGGTGCTGGGGAAATAATTCTGTTATACACGAGACACAGCTGTGTCCCTGAGGAGCTTCTGTTTGGGTGAGAATACAGGCACATGAGCAAGCAGTTATAGGGTAATGTGGATGCCCCCAGCCTATGGGAGCTCTTAGGAGGGACATCAGCCTGGTCTAGGGAGGGGGATGTGACGGGAAAGTTGTCAGAGGGAGTGATAGGATCAGGAGCAGTTGGAGTGCAGTGACCTGTGTCCCTAGATCCCAGAAGATGAGATGAGCCAAGGAGGTGCTGCTCTCAGGAATTCGATATCCGAGAGTGAGGCAAATGGCAGTGAAGACTGAAGTGACAGGTGAATGAAGACAAGCAAAAGGAGCGCTAATGGCCATGTTCCAGCCTCAGTTATGAAAATCCTGAAGGAGAAGCCCATGAGCAGAGAGGACATGGATTGAATACTAAGAAAATCAGGGCAGCTGTGAAGAACTCCTGTGGTCCATAGAGTGGGTGCTGCCTTCTGTTCTTATAGCCACCTGGTTTTGGTTCCTAAGAAGTCTGATTTGACTCTTACTATCCTGACTTCAGATTCTTATGGAAATTAAAAAAATTAGAACATTGGTTCCCATAGTTCAGAAAAACTCGACAAACAAATTGCAATGAGAATTTGGCCAGAAAGTCATTTGAATTTCTCTTCCTATTTTCTCAGTGTCTTGCCATCTCTTTCCTCAGGTGCTGGAGCAGCAAGTGTTCATTGCTACTGAAGGGCTTGGCTTTGAAATGCCCTAGGGGAGAGGGGTGGGGATAGCACTGGTCTGGCACCTTCTGCTCTTGCTATGAAGGAGCATGGGATTGAGGGCAATAGACCACCTTCTACACCAGCCATTCCACTTAGATTGCCTTGTTTGTGGCTTTGGGCCTCAGCTCTGTGTCTTGGGGGTCGGGTCATGCTTCCATTCACCCTGTCCTTGTCTATAATGTAGATGGTTTTTCTTCATTCCATTTTCTTTTGTATCTTCTGTTTTTGTTCCACATTAACATTATGATGTTCATCCATGTTGCATTCGTTCTTACTGCGGAATAGATTTTCAGTGAATGGATATACTACAATGTATGTATGTAGTATATGTATGTATATGTATGTGTATATATGTAGTACAATGTATGTAGTATATCCATTCTATTGTAGACAGACATCTGGTTGGTCTCCAATTTTGAGAATAGTGATGCTATGTACAATGTTGTAAATGTCTTTTATTAAACATGTATTCAATGCTGTTGGGTATATAATTAGGAGTAAGGTTGCTAGGTCATGAAGCATGAATTCATTATGCTTTCATGAGACTACCTACAGTTCTCCAAAGTGGTTTAGTCAATTTATAGTAGTGTTTTGTTTTTTATTGTTTTTTGACACAGAGAGAGACAGACAGAGAGAGACAGAGAGAAGAGGGAGGGGCCCAGAGCAGTCTCCATAGTTGACAGCATTAGTTATCCATATAGTTTCACTCCACAAGTGGGCACGGGTCTATGCAGGGCAGGAACTATGCTGGGAGCCTCCCTCATAGGCCCTGGCAAGAACTGAACTGGGGACACACCCCAGTTCAGCATGTGGGTCCACATGGGCTTGGGCTAGGATTCACTCCTCGGGCTCCAGGGCTGCAACGTGAGCGCTTAACCTGCTGAGCCATCCCAGCTTCCCCTATTACAGTATTTTAAAGGTGCAGTTTCTTCACATCCTCATTGACATCTGACATGGTATTTTTTTCATTTTAGACATTTTAGTAGGAATCATGCAGAAAAAATTTTATATGACACATTTAAAATCCTGTACTCTAATATGACCCATATTATTCACTGATCTCAGGAAAAGTCATGTTCATTTACCATTTGAAACCATTTTTATTTGGTGGCCCTGCCTGAACACTCTATCTCCTGTCTTTCCACCTATTTAAATTCTGCATAGATTCTAGGATGTAATCCCTTAATCCTCCATTTTTCATTAATCTGTCATTTCTTATAATTCTTCACTGAAATTGGATGTTTATATTTCACTTTACCCATACTAATGTGTGTATGTGTTACCACCAATGCTGTGAAAATACCTTATTGGAGGGTAGGTGACTAGACCTTATTACCCTTCAGTACCTAGAAAACTACACAGAATAATTACTCAACATTTACTGAATTCCAGTGAGGATCTCCCATCTATGGAGCAAGGTAATGTAGAAAGTCTCCTTCTTTGGCTAGTCTTGGGGAAGGTGAGAGGTAGGAGAAGGTGAGAGGCAGGAGAAGATGTTAATGACATATAAGCAGGCTCTGCCTGGTAAAGGCCTTTCATTACTGTTAGGGCAGACTGAGACTGTGGAGGAGACCCTTTTGAAGCATCAGTGGTAATTCAGGAGTTGAAAATAAGGGACAGCCTAAGGGGGAGAGGCAGGACAAGTCACCAAAGCTAGCAGGTAGAGGCAGAGTCACAACAGGGTGGGGTCCTCCACTGTGGTAGTAAAAGTGGTTTACAGTGAGGCTGGCATGGTGACAGTTTAGCTGATGACCTTCCTGAGACCATGCAATGTGGATACAGTCAACCTAGTGTCCTATATTTATGAAATATTATTTGGTGAATAAAAAATAAGGATCCTTTGAGCAGTAACAATTTTATATAAAACAAGGAAGTCCTATATATTTCTGTTTGTAGTATGTGGTATTTTCATATGTACCTATCATAGACATCTTTCTAGGACAAGGAAATATGTTAGGCTTGCTTTATTTCTCAGCCAAAAAGATTTTTTCAAAGGCAAAGGGCAGTATCTGTGTATATTTTTGCATTTATTAAAGCACTCTTTTTTTTTGGATAAGAATAAGATTTAGATTTAAAGAATCACTCAGTTTCATTAGGTGTCCCTTGAAGCATGCCAAGTCCCCCACAGCCTCTTCTCCCCTTTCCCTTTCACCTATTTCCTGGTTTATCAATGAAAAATCCTGACTAAATAGCTCAAGCTGCATTCCTGGCTTCCTGGATATTCTTTTTACAGGGTATTTGAGTGTCTTCTTCCTGTGAGCAGAATTTATGGCAGAAAATTAGTAAATAATTCATTTTGTTTTTTTCTCCTGCTTTAAAAAAAGAGAACCCAGAAAAGCAGAGATACTCAATATATTATTTCAATTCTGAAATTTTAGCAGAAATAAACAAGATGATGAGTTTGAAATGTAACTCATAGTCAATGAGTTAAAAAGAAATACTTCAGTTGCTCATTACAGCTGGCTCAAGTAGCCCCCTAAAATGTAATTAGCTTTTGTCATGATTCCACGTGGCTTCTTATAATTAAATTTACAAAAATTTTCCAGTGCTCTTTTAGTATTTCAAGTAGTATTTAAGGAGTTTACTAGCAACATTAATCTGAATTCATAGGCTCTGACTTTCTGCAGATAACATATATACCAGTATTAAAAGGAGTAAGTTAATAGCCTTAGGGTAAGTTAATAGTCTTGACTTCCTGGTGTTATAGGAAGGGCAGTTTGCATTTAGTTTGTGGTTTACTTTACTTGTATAACCTATTTGGATTACAACATGTGTAAGAAGTCACAATGAGTATTCAAAAAATATCTCAATAATTACATTGAGATTGTGAGATTTAAAAATGTTCATTATATTTGGTCTTGGTCAGTGTGGTATTAAAGTCTAGAAAATATGAGAAACTGAGAACAACTTTCATGGCAAGATCAAAATGTGAACTTAACATTAAAATAAAAGTTTCTGCATAGGGTTTGTTCCATGATCAAGATGCAGCTAC
>PVKE010004118.1:14000-66931 GCA_004027555.1 Craseonycteris thonglongyai
AACAAAAAAAAAAGATGCAGCTACATATATGAAAGTATTCCTGTTTTAATGCTGTTGCTTTTTCCACTCAAAACAATGTTCAAAAATATCAAATATGTACAAAAGAAGAGAAAATGGCATAAAGAACCTCTCCGTACCCATTATCCAATTTCAACAACCATAACTCATGACCAGTCTTGTTTCACTCATATTCCCACCCACTTCTTCCTCCTTGCTTCCAGTTCATCATTTTGAAGCTAATCCTAGACATCATCTCATTTCACATGCATATATTTTAGTATATGTTTCTAAAATACAAAGATCTTTAAAGTATAACCACAGTGCTATCACACTTTAAAAATTTACATTGATTCTCTAGTATCATATATTCAATCAGTGTTTCAATTTTTCCCCATCTTGTAAGTGGTTATTTTTAACAGTTGATTGTCTGAGTTAGCACTAAACAAAATCTGCACTTGATTTGCTATGTTTCTAAGTCCCTTTTAATGTATGGGTGCCTTCTATTTTCTGCCACCCTCCTTGCCTTCATCCTCCCCCCAGTCCCCACCACCATTATTTTTTGAAGTAACTGCCATCATTTGTTCTTTGGCATTTGCAATAAATATCCTGGATTTTGCACATTTCATCCCTATGCTATCTTTAGCATGCTCAAGTGTTCTTTACTTGATATAAACTGGTGATAAAGGGCTTGACCTGATGCAAGTTTTCTTATTCATTTTCTTTGACAAGACCACTTTGCAGGTGGTATGTACATCCGGAGGAGGACATCTGGCTCATAATCTCCCTTTCTGAGATGTTAAAATTGATTTATAAGTTCTAGGCACCTGATTTAGCCTGATCCATCGATAATAAAGTACTCTATCATTATTTCACCTAATAATTTTAGCAGCCATTTATAATCATTGCTTATATTATATCAAGAAGGAGAAACACTCTTCTTAAAATAAGTTTTTAAACCTGGACTGTAACTGAGAATCAAAGCTGCATGACTTTCTGGCTGAGTTTGATGGTTTCAGCATTCTTCTTTAAAGCTAAGTCACAGAGAATCTTAGTGAGATAAAGTAAAATTAAAATAAAAAAAAGTAAAAGTAGGTAGCATCAGCTTAGAAGCCCTGGGAGAAATAGAAGCCCAAAGTGACCCAATCATCTTTCTATGGAGACAGTTTCTCAGACCCAAGCCTAAAAGAAACAAATGGCTATTTTTGTTTGTTTGTTTTCATTTCTGTTAAATAACAAAGCTAGGACTTCAACAAGGTTTCAGGATAAACTACACTATTGGTACATTAAGATTTTATTAAAAATGACAATGCAAAGGAGAGTGTTGGGATTCACCATTGAAATATCTCCACTCCTTCAACCCATTTCTGTGTTTGAGTTCGAGAGTTAAGCCAGTGAATAATCCCCATCACTGAACCTCACCTGATCATTTTTAATGGTTTTCCATTGCCCACCTTGGAGGGACAGAAGAAAAAGGAAGGAGACCAGTTGGGAGGGTCCTCTTTCAAAGCAGTCTTGGTCCTCATTCAAAGCAGTCTTGGGCCACATGTGGCCTGTGGGTCATGGGTTGGACAAGCTTGAGCTAGAACAAAGTAAATTCTCCTGGCAAGGATGAGCTTTCAGGCAGGCATCGTAATGGGGGGGCTAGGGCCATCCTAGAAATAGGGTTTTATGCTCCTAGGAGCCATGCTAGAGTTTGGTCATCTCCTAGTGCAGAGTTTTGGGTGGAGTTTGTTATGTGCTGAGAGTTCTGAAATTTGCAAGGGCCGAGAACACTACTTACTGAACTTGTGTTGACTGAACAAACATAAATAAATTCAACTTTCTCTACTCTAAAAGGAATCAGTTAGAATGTTCTCCACTTTACCTTAGTGCCTAGACACAGCAAGGAAACAGGGCATTATTTTTCTTATTTTTATTATTTTCTTTTCTTGCATCCACCAGGTTATTTCTATTATCAACTAGCCATAGTTGCCTTCTCTTGAAGGTTAGTCCCTTCATTTATGAATAAGAGACTTTATTTCCCTTCCACAGATATTTTGATTTTTTGGAAGTAATTCAATATGGATCAGTCTGCTATAAAATGATAATCAATCTGTTACACAAATGAATATATATTTTCATGTCTGCTACAGGATTCTGGGCAGTATTAAAAAGGTACAATTCAAATGTTCTTTATCCAGGAAATCATACCCAGTAGGGCACTATTTCTGTCACATACTTTCATCAAACATTTCCTTCATAGCATTTATCTCAGTTTATAATACATTTATTTGTATGAACATTTTTAAATATATTCATGGACACTAGTTCTTGTTCACCATTGAAAGGCCAGCATATACTACAACTAGAACCTATCAGATATATTCCAAAATGATCACTTTAATGACTGAAGGAATGAATGCTGTCCCATCTTACCTTGTCTTTTTCTATAAGAAAGTGTTAACAGTATAAAAATATTATTTAATAGAAACAGTGAGTGAATGTTTATAAAATGTCATAGATTTTGAGTTATATTTCAGCAATTCTTCTTCTCTTTGTAGATTCCTGACCTATTCCTACCTCTTAGCCTTCAACGTGTGGCTGCTGCTTGCCCCTGTTACCCTGTGCTATGACTGGCAGGTCGGCAGTATTCCTCTGGTAGAGACCATATGGGACATGCGGAACTTAGCCACCATCTTCCTGGCAGTTGTGTTGGCCTTGCTGAGCCTTCATTGTTTAGCAGCCTTCAAGGTAATTTTCTTAAAATTAAAATGAACTCTGCATTTGAAGAGAGAATCCATACTCAATATTGCTTTTTCTTCCTTCCTTCCTTCCTTCCTTCTTTTTTGGTAACAGGGGGTCTTGGTGTAAATTGAATCTACTCTTTGTCTAAAGAACTTTATGTATTTAAAATTTTTCTAGTAGGTAATGTATATTTTAAAAACCTTAGTGGGGTTAACAGACCATTATCACCTTAATTATATGATTTCCTTTACTTTTCCTACAAGCTCTATAGAAATTCGATTTTATATTTAATGTTTGCAACTACAAAATTTATTTCCTGCTGTAGTTGGCTAAGTAATTTTTGAAGTAATTTGTTTGATGTCATGTAATGATAAATGAGATAATGATAATATAGTTATAGGTGCTTAAAGTATGGTTAAGACTTAATTTCCACTAGTGACTCTCTACCTAAGTTGGTTGGGTGATTTTCACTTAAAAAAATAATGGTATAAAACTGGAAAAAAATCATTGAATGCAACCATTTCAAAAATGATCAAAGATATCAAAGAACTTGAAAATGTTTACTTATGAAAAACTGTGACTGCATTAGGTAAGATGCTTCTCACCTGAGAATATTCCCACTTCCCTCCCCATCCCACACCTGTCTGGTGTTAAAAAACCACAGGTTTACTGGCTAGAGGTGGCTGATTTAGTGTGCGAGAGTATTGGAGCAGCTAGAAATTTAAGGGTGAGATTTTGGAAGCAAAAGCACTAGGAGGGCTGAGAGAAAATAATCTCCACGCATTCATGGCTGATTGCTAAACACCATGTGCTCATGGTACTCCCTAGGGAGCACACACAGAATTGAAAGCCTGGGGAGACTGACTTACTCGCTGCAAATTTAAATGAATTCTTGAACCCCAACACAGTTTGGTTGGCAGAGAGTAGAAGCTTCACTTGAGTTGTCTCTATATAACCTGTGTTGAAATCATTGGCTGATCACAAAGTTATGCAGCCACAAGGGAGAGCCCCCAGAGATCCAGGCAAAAAAAAAACCCAAAAAAACTGAGCAAAAATTTTATCTCTACAGAGAAACAGGTTTTTTAGTTTGAGTCCAGGCAAGTTCATTAGATAATAAAACAGGAAAACCAGTAAACATTAAAAGAACAAAGTAGAATACAGAGTCACTACAATGTATGGCATACAAAACCTAGTTTTTAGTCAGATTACTGGACATATGAGGTGTTCTGGAAAAAAGCCACTTTCTATTTTTCATATTACATGGCTGGACAGCCCTTGTATAAAGAAAGAGGAGAGTGTGACCCAAATAGAATTGAGAATCTGGATCTTATTCTAAACTCATATGTATATGATCAATTGACTTTGGCAAAGTTACTGAGCTAATTTAATGTGGGACAGGATAGTCTTCTAAAAAGGGTGCTGAAATAATGGGAATCTGTAAGCAAAATAGGTGAATATTAACTTACCTCAAACTTTAAACTTAGAAGTTAATTCTAAGTGGATCATAGTCCTAAACAAAAGAATTAAATAACAACAAAGGAGAAGCTGGGATGGCTCAGTGGGTAAGTGTTTGCTTTGTGACCCCCTGACTGAGGATCGAATCCCGGTCCTGGCCTGAGCAGACCCATATGCTGAATTAGGGTGTGCTTGCCATGCAGGAAGCCCCCAGCTCAGTTCTTGCCCCCCGGTTTGGCTCTGGCTTGAGGGGGCATGCCTCCCATGTGGGAGGCCCCCAGTCCAGTTCCTGCCCTGCACGGCTTCCGCCCAGCTGTGTGGAACAAAACCGTGTCGAAAAATGATTAAGTTCCACTATGGAGACTGCTCTGGGCCCTCCCCCTTATCTCTGTCTATCAAAAACAATAAAATAAATCATTAAAATTAAACAAAAATACCACCAAAAGTTCTAAAAGAAATAGGAAAAAAATCTTTGTGAATCTGAGTTAAGCAATAATTTTTTAGATAGGACAGATGGTGGCTAAGTTCCACATGTCCCATATGGTCTCTACCAGAGGAATACTGCCGACCTGCCAGTCATAGCACAGGGTAACAGGGGCAAGCAGCAGCCACACGTTGAAGGCTAAGTGGTAGGAATAGGTCAGGAATCTACAAAGAGAAGAAGAATTGCTGAAACATAACTCAAAATCTATGACATTTTATAAACATTCACTCACTGTTTCTATTAAATAATATTTTTATACTGTTAACATTTTCTTATAGAAAAAGACAAGGTAAGATGGGACAGCATTCATTCCTTCAGTCATAGAGTACAAACTATAATTAAATCAAGAAGCCAACCACAAATTGAAAGAAAATATTTGCAGAACTGTGTATCTACAAAGGGCTTGTATCCAGGATATTTAAAGAACTCTTAAAACCCAATAATAAGACAAATAACTGTTTAAAAATGGGCCAAAGATTCAAACAGACACTTTGCAAAAGAAGATATACAAAGGTTAATAGCACATGAAAAGATGATCAGCATCATTAATCCTTAGAGAAATTCAGCTTGAAGTCACAAAGAGTTTTCAGTACACAATCACTGGACTGGAAAAAATTAGCAAAACATTCCAGCTGTGGTGATAGTAAGATTTAGCTCTTCTGTGGTGGCTTTCATCTTGAAAACTCTTTGCAAACATGAACTAAAGCCTTCAGCAATTCTTGGAATCTACTTGCACTTCCTACATTTTCTTCTTTCAGAGTTTGAAGACAGAGGCTTGATGTCTAGCTCCTGTCTGCATGGCCGGGCCTCTCTGTTCTTGATCTTTGTACACTAGAAGGGAGATAGGAATCAGGCCTAAAAAGTCAGATTCTCCTGTCAACTAGTAACCTCTCAGAGTGGGGGTCATCCTAATTTTTCTATGATGATTAGTTCCTAATGACGTGATCTTAAAGGCTCTGCTTCCAAGACAATAAAAACTAGGATTAAGCTTTTATGGAAATAGAGCTTCTGCCTTATAGACATTCTTCTGTGTTAAAAATGGATGAAATATTTGTAATAATGTAGGGTAATTCCAAATGATGTGTATTGCATCGATAAGTAATGGATTAAAGTTGTTTTATAATACCAACTATGTCCTTAAATGTTAAGATAGTGAGGCCGTGCAATACATTACCAAGAAAAAAAAAAAAAAAGACTAAACAAGCATAGACATTGAGTTTATGGAATCATGGAAATACTTCTTTTATTTTCACCTATGATTTTCAGTCATAAAAGTCACCCTTACATTCAGGGGAGAATACGTTCTCTTTAGCCTCACTTCTTCCTCTATAATTCTCTTGATACTTACTGATTGGGTGCCTACTGGTTGCTAGGGTTAGAGCAGTGAAGGTCTTCTATTCATGGAGCTTACACTTAAAATACGTTATGCACCAAAAGTTGATAAGCGTTGTGAAGAAGGCTGGTCTCACAGAGAAGATGACATTTGAGCAAAGACATGAAGGAACTGAAGGAGGGAGCCATGTGGCTATTCCAGGAAGAACACTTCAAATAGAAGAAAAGCAAGTGCCAAGGCCCAGAGTCAGGAAAGTACTGGAGTGTTCACAGAACAGCAAGGAAGCTGACATGGCTGGTGTAGAGTGGGACTGAAGAAGAGCCAGATGCAATGATGTCAAAGAGATGATGTGGGGGCGGGGACCTAGAGCTTTGATCTTTTAAGCCTTTGCCTACTTTCCCCTCCTGCGGTGCTTCCTCACTTGGCCTCTGGCTTTGTTGACAGTCAGGTGATTTCATATGGTTTTCTTATTGAGAAGGCCAGGCCATAAAAGAGAACGAGTCTGGAGAAAGCTCTTTAAGGACTTTAGATGCTTCTGTATGTTGGTGGAGGTAGGAAGGAAGTGGGGACTGAAGAAAAGCTTAGAGTCAGTAAGGAATCTATAAGACATACAAACCTTTCGTTTGCTAATATTAACCCTATGTTGTGGGATGAAATAACTTGGGGGCATTATATTCAAGGGCTTTCCAGAAAAAACCCAGCCATAAATACCTCTATTTTTCATATTACATAGCTGGATACTTTCCAGGCAGGCATCATAAACCTGCAGTCTTTGTTTCTTCTTCAATTTACCAAAATCTTCTGTCATCTTTCCTTGTTTTCACTGAAAGCTCTGGAAGAGGGGTACCTAACTTACCCTGCTATAATAGTATTTACACTTATTTGACTTCTTATTAATATTTCAGTAAGTAACTTTACAAAGCCACAAATTAACACGTGTAATAAATAAAATAGAAGGTGTGTTATCTTCCAGCCCCCTTGTCCACTAAATTATACACTCTGTACCACAGGCCTCTTTGAAATGTCTGTGGTTGTATAATTTTACATTTAGTGAAAACTGAAACAAGTTATTTCTTTATAGAAGTACATGAAGTTAGATGCCATTACAAATTACAGGCTCTTCTGGGACACTTCTACATCCTGTGGGAGTATCTCTGTAGGTCAGCAACTCAAAGAGTAGGTATTTGACTTTTGCCAAGCTGTTGTCCACCATGGAGTGGGAGAACTAGAACACAGAATCTAATTGTTTTTTTTGTTTTTTTTCCTAGAAATAACTGCAAGGCTAACTTACAGATTATTTCTAGTTTGTTCTATTTTCATGCCATAAGAAATTTAAGACTTAAGGAGTAGTTAATTATTTACCATAGAAGAGTTTACTTGGCATCCTTGAGAATTTAAATGTAGAATTGGCCTTACTTTGTGTTTCTTCTTCATCTCGTTCTAGTCAGACCCTTCATTCACTAAGAATACGTCTAAGTTTATATTACATAATGTAGAGACCAATCTAGAAATTCATTATTGGATTGAATTCTTTTTAACAAATTTTCAAGTAAGCTAATTTTCTTTTACTCTTTTTGATGAGGATAATCACTGTTGGAATGTGTGTAGAGTGGAGATAAAGAGTATTTATTTAAGCCATAAAACCTGATTACTCCATTCTCTTCTATGAATAGTGAATATTTATACACCAGGAGAATCGTGAGCTAAAAATGCACTCAGGTTTTTTTGTGTAACTCTAACAGACTGTATGTCATAGACTGTTGACTTGCAGTAAATAGTGACTGTGCCAGAAAAGTAGCTAGTCTAATTTGGATTATTTAGAGGACTTAATACAATTGTTTCTATTCTTTATAGTTGCCTTTTTCCATGTCCCCTAATGTGATTTTCCTGCATTACATAGGAAAAACGACTAAATTATATTTGAGTAATTTATTCATTATTCATTTTGTATTACCTTCTCACAGGGTGTCTTGCAATTTTAAGGCATTGTTATGGCTTTTATAATCTTGTTGCATACTTATGAAAGCAAAACCTGAGGGAAAAGCTGGGTGGTTAATGATAGCCAACTTTCCTAATAATGACCTCGACAATGAGATGTTTTCTGAGAAGGCATTATGCTGTGGAGGTCCCCTCACCCAAATATGGGTTTTTCTTTTCTTGTTGTTGCTATTGTTGTTATTTTTCTTAGGGAGTCACATTTTTTCCCCCATTCTATCAAACTATTCAGTCATCCACATCAGTGGCTCCCAACCGTTTTGGCGCCAGGGACTGGTTTCATGTGAGACAGTTTTCCCGCAGACCAGGTGGGGATGGTGGCTAAGGAATGATTCAAGCACATTACATTTTTTGTGTACTTTATTTCTATTATCATTATACTGTAATATGTAATGAAATAATTATACAACTCACCATAATGCAGAATCCCTGGGAGACCCGAGCTTATTTCCTTGCAACTAGATGGTCCCATCTGGGGGTGACGGAGACAGTGACACCTGAAGTGTGTTGCTTATGTCCAGTCTACTCTGTAATCTCATCGTGGTGGCTGTCACTGCAGAAAACCCTGCTTCACAAAGATACAATGTTGAAAATGGAAGCAGGCTTTTCAGTGCTTTTGGGGCAATCTCAGGATACTCCACCTTTACTTTAATCCAGAAGATATAGAGATTTAAAGTTGTCTCAAACATACTTTTAAGGCCACCATCATTTGCATTCTCAAGCAGTTGATCATTTATCATGTACAAAGTTGATTCACCTGGCTTATTCACAAATGGGTTGCAGGTTCATTCTTTCCCAGTTCAAGATTCTTTTGTGGTTGGGAAGTAATGCTCAAACTCTTTCGAAAGATGACATAGGTGATTATGCCCCAGCTGGGAGAAAGAAGGCCTTGGCTCAGTCTCTTTTAAAATTTCTGCTAATGTTTGAAACATGTCAAAAATCCCAATGTTTACTAATCGCCCCCATAATTCCAGTTTGGCTTGGAATGCAGCCACTTTATCTGCCGACTTGAACACACTTGTTCTCCCCTGAAGTGACAGATTGAGTTCATTGAGCAGGTTGAATATGTCACACAAGTAAGCGCATTTTGTGACTCTTTCTGTGTCACTGAAATGTACTGCCAATGGTGACTGTTTTTATAGAAACTCAGAAACTGTAGCCAGTGGTCTACCTTTAGAAGCCATCTCCCTTCCATGTATAAGAGAAGACGTGTGTGCTCTGCATCCATCTCCTCACAGAGCTGCACAGACGTAGTGAAGACATGTCCTTTAATGTGGTTGATCATTTTAATTACATCCTGCCAAACTTTGTTAAGTTCAGGTGACATTTTTCAGCTAGCCAGCATTTCTCTGTGGGTGACACAGTGTGTAGACTCACATTTAGAAGTGACCTCTTTTATCTGAGTAGTGATACCAGAAAGCTGTCCAGTCGTGGCAGCCACTCCATCCGTGCATATACTGACACAAAATGACCAATTCAGTTTTCCTGGTATATAACCATTCAAACACTTGAATGTTCTGCAGCTGTGTTGTTGGTTGGCAGCAGAGTCACATAACATATCCTCATGCACATCCTCCTGAAAAATATAGTGTACAAAAACAATCACTGTTGCCTTGTTGTCAACATCAGTAGACTCATTAGCCTGGACTGAGTACCACGGTGACTCATTAATCCTGTCTAACAGTTGTGTCTCAATATCTTCTGCTGTTTCATCAGTTCACCTAGTTACAGTGCTAGCCAAAAGAGGAACACGTGCCACTTTGGAACTGCAGCCTCTCCTACAAGTTTATGACAAATATCCTTAACAGCAGGGAGGATCAACTCTTCCCCAATAGTAAAGGGCTCCTTAGATTTAGCAATGCAGTTAGCCACTAAGAATGATTCTCTCGGTGCAGACACATTTGAAGTGGTGGCCTTCAATAATTCCTTCTATTCTTCATGTTCATGTTTTTTTCTTTTTCTTTGTTAAAAAATAAAGGCTTGTCTTTTAATTCAGGGTGCTTGGTCTCCATGTGGTGAAGCACTTTTGAAGATTTCATGTCTTCATTGGATAGCCAGTCTCCATATATTATACAAAGCAGACTTGGAGAATGTGAATCACCTGTCACAATGAACCCACAATTTAAGTAGGACTCTTGGTATTTTCTTTTAAATGCATCTTTCTTTTTGTTGGCAGTCTTAGAGTCTTCTGCTGTCTCATCATTGGGTCTTATACCCATTTCAAGGAAGCTCTCCAGTGACATTTGTTTTTAACTCATTTTGTCAGGGGTTAGCTTATACATTTACCAAAACTGGCTGGGACAAGTGTGCAATGTGGGAAAGAGGCATGGATGGAAATGGTCAATAAAATAATGGGTGGCCACACAAGGACTAAAATAAGTGTTGGATTCTGACTTAAAGCCTGCCACCAGATGCAGGTGTACACTTAAGGTACATCAACTCACTTGCCACTATAAAGCCTGCCACCAGATGCAGCTTAATTGTCACTTGCCACTCAATGATAGGGTTTTGATATGAGTCTGAAAGTAATTTATTATAGTCTCTGTGCAGTCAAATCTCTCTGCTAATGTTAATGTGTGTTTTTAGTGGCATCCTAAGTGTTAGCATCACCACCTCAGTTCCACCTCAGATCATCAGGCATTAGATTATAAGGAGCATGCAACCTATATCCCTCACATATGCAGTTAACAATAGGTTTTGTGCTTCTATGAGAATCTAATATCTCCTCACTTAGGAGAGATTCCTTCATCTCATGACCCTCCTTTTGCTCCTATTCCCAGCCTTGTCTGGATTAGCCTTTGTGCTAGTCTGAATCATAACCCCTGTCATCATACTGAATAAAAGAACAAACAAATTGTCAGCCTTAGAGTTCTTACATTAAACCCTCCACATATCTCAACAAGGAGGTAAAACTATTGAAAAGTGATTCTTTGGTCATGGGCATTTTTGCCTCATTCCAAAAACAGGATTTGGATACAACACAATGGTATAGATCAGGAGATGAAAAACTTTTTGTTTTTTTCTTCAAACAACCAGATTGTAAATACTTGAGGCTTTGCTGGTCATAGAGTCTATCACAATCATTCAATTCTGCCATTGTACATAAATTACCTGATTCCGGGTATAGAGCATAGTACTACCACAGACCCACACAGTTGAGCTGAACATGCTTTCAGATTTCTGAAAATTATTTTGCATTTTGTTCAGCCAAATAATAGGGTAAATTATTATTGTGGCACAGAGATTACTGTGGAATAGTTCTTTTGAATTCTAGAATATCTCTTATGAACCTTGGTAAAATAAGCATGTTGTTTTAATATACCAAGTGGTAAAATAAAATTGAACTGGAGGAATAAAGATTGTCTTTAATGGTAAATGGCTCTGTTCCAAGGTTTCTTTTTCTTTTTCTTTTCTTTCTTTTTCTTCCTCTTTTTTTTTTTTAAATTTCTGGCCTCAATTTCTCTTTTCAGTTCAGAGTTCTCTGCAAACCCCATGTACTTAATCTTTTTTCTATCCTCAATTCATGAAAATTCTTCTCATACTATTATAGGTCCACGTTTACAATCCACCCAGTTTGTCCTACTTTGGGACTATTGCAATCACTGAAGGAAGAGGTCTTAATGGTATCTTGACATGGTTCATCTCTCCATGGCTGAGTGTCATTGTCTGTGATGCCTTTCTGTCTCAGACTTGGCCAGACCAGTTGACCCAGTGCTTACCTGGCTTCTCCACCTCTCTCCTCTTTACCTATGCTGATGACGTCCTGTTGCTTGGGTCACAGCTCTATAGTCAATTTTGGCCCTTAGGCCAGGCTTGAAAGCTGAGATTTTTGTTTGTATCATTTTTCTGATAAGAATTTTAAAATAAACTTACCGCTTCATCTGGTGTCATTTGGAAAATAGAGAAGTTGAAATTTTGCACCACAGTGTAAAATGGAACATATTTGAATATCCATTGTGATTGTCTTTCCCATATACTTTGATGTCATCGCTTTGCTATAGGTAATGCAAATTTTTACTTATGTTCGTCACCCTAATTTCATCCATTTGGTTGTCATTGATTGATTGATTGATTGCATTATTTGAGAGGAGGTGAGAGAGAGAGTTAGAGAGAGAAGGGGGGAGGCCCCAGAACATTCTCCATAGTTGTACATCATTAGCCGTGATGTAGTTTCAAACCACACAGGTGGATGTGGGGCCACACAGGGCAGGAACTGATTTGGGGGTCTCCCGCATGGGAGGCGAGGACCTTTGCTGCCAAGACATCCTGGTGGCTATCAGTTGTGCTGCAGTTCAGCATACAGGTTTGCACCAGCTGGGGCCAGGAATTGAACCTCAGACCTTGCAATGGGGAGGCAAGAGCTCAACCGCGTAGTTATCTCGGCATCCTTGGTTGACCACTTTAAATTCATGACCATAAACCTCCAGTAGGGGCCAGACCTCTCTGTGTTAGAGGCAGCCCAGGTGTGCATGTGGAAAAGCATTGCCCTAAGTTCCAAATTCAGAGTCCTGGGGCTGGGCGGAGATGCGGCTGTGGAGTGGAATGACCAATGAGTGCTTAGCTGAGTCTGAGGCCAGGCTCTGCCACTGACCCACTGTGACCTTGTTCAGCCTTGCTCCTGCTCATAGTGCGGGTTCACTGGGAGGCTGAACCAGGGCGAGCCACATGAGACACTCAGCACAGAGACCAGCACATGGGAAACATTGAGAACCTGTCAGCTGTCTTTAGAGTCCTTTGCTATCAAAATGATCATCACCATATATTCATGAAATTGTCACAGCTTACAGTCTGGAGCACAAGAAGGGCTCCTATTTTTATTGTGTAGAAAAAACTATACTTGAAAAAAACATAATCCAGTTGACTACCTTTCTTGGTTCTATATATTTCAATATACAATTATGCTTTACCTTATCAAAAGTATTTGTAATGCTACTGAAGAGAAATCTGCTGTCCCCTTCCTCCCACTTCAACCTCCTTTTATTTCCATCCTACATAACAAAGGTTAAATTCTTGGCCTATGAGCTAATGATAGTAACATATTTTCAAGTTTTTAATGTCTTAGCATATTTTGGAATTTGGAAGTACGGTAGGCACAAATGTAACGGAAAGGCTGAATCCTAATAAAACTGCTTTGTTAGTTAAAAAATGCATGTTTATCATGAAAAAGAAAGTAGTGACAAATATTATTAGCTTGTTTACAAATGAGCATTGAAAGTATTACCTAAAACTCTAAAGTGTAAAAATATGGTAGACACCTATAAAGACATTTGGAAGTTTAGCAAAAGCAGGCAGTATATAAGAAGGTAGTCATGTTCTTTTATTGTTGTTGTACCTAAAACTTGCATTCATTACTGAATTTCTCCATTCCACTCAATGATGAGTATTTGAATGAAATAGACACTAGAAGTGCAACTTTTTATTCAGTGACTACCTGAAAATTGGAGGCTCTTAAGCAGAGTCTTCTCAAGGTACCCCTTTTGTCCATTATTAATATGTCACCCATGAAGTCACTCTCCTTATGCTGGAGCTAAACCTTACACAAATCTTATACAGTTCAGTTGTACCTGGGGTGCTCTGCTTGTCTTTTGATCTAGGCCCGGCAGGAATTTTCCATATCATTCAATAGTTTGTTTTATTCTTGGCCTTCACAGGGCCATTCCATTTTCACAAGTCACATTCTTTAATAGGAAAATGATTTACCTACCCCTCTGATGTTTATACCTTAGTGAGAAGACTCACTGAATTTATTAATGGAAGAATTAGTAGCATAATGAAAAAAGAAAAAGGAGTTTTCAGACATCAGCAACAGCTTTATTTCCTTTTCTTAATTATGCCCTTTGTGATTCTCAGCATGACTTCATAGCCTATATTATTGCTTGCTTTTACTCAAAGTAATTGCTACCTTTTGAGTGATAATCTTAATTTTTTCAGCGTTTATTTCTTTTAACTGAATGATTCATACTTTCTTAAAAGCAACTCATTACCACTTAGCTCACAATGCTTCTGATTGTTTTTAAACTCTTACGAAGGTCAGAAGACATTTTTGTAACTCCTGGAACCATTTTGTCCTTACAGTTTCCATTTGAGAACATAAAATTTCTGTTTAAAGGAGCACACCTTTTCCCGTCTTGTTATAAGAAAACAAAGAAATATGTAGTTAAGACTCCCAGAGGTAAAAACAGCTAAAACAAGACCTCTACACAGAAAACCCATTAGAAATTACTTAATTGCATTGTAAATACAAAGGAGACTGAAGTGATTAACTGCCAGATTCTTTAAGTGATTTGCTGGAAATACAATGCCTAATGAGCTTATAAGGGGATGGCAGTTGTGATAAATACAACCTGGAGAGAATCAACACCCCCACGTAAAAATCCCCTAAGATTCCTTATTTTATATGTGCTTTGCCTACTGAAGCAGCAATAGTGTATTATAAAGAAGTTTTGTAATATGAACTTTAATGTTTCTGTATCTACATTATTACACATGAAAATGTTGACAATAAGTTCTTCAAACTTCTTTCTTACCTGAAATATAATAAGAATAAATTAAATAATATGCGGGGTACCTTGAGTTGTTCAGGAAGGAAAGTGCTATGTAAATGAATTTCCACATGGATGTCTCAAACTCAACATTCTAAAATTTAACTCTTGAACTTACCCATTTATTGTTTCCCTGACAGTGTTTTTCATTTCAGTGTATTCTACTTGTTGTCCACACCAAAATTCTTGGGGTTTCCTTGTTTTCTTTCTGTCTTTCTCTCTAATATCATATCCAATCCATCAATAAATCCTGTCAATTATACTTTCCAAATATAACTAGAATCTGACAACACTCTCTAACTACACTGCTACCACCCTGGTGCCAGCCACCACCATCATATCTCAACTGGATTATTGTCACAGCTGCCTACCTGGTCTCCCTGCTTATGCCCTTGTGCCATCGATACAGTCTATTCCCAACACAGAGACCAGAATGAGTCTTTAAAAATGTAAGTCAGAGCCTGTCCCTCTTATGCTCAAAATCTTCCCGTGGCTCCTTATTTCTTCAAAGTAAAAGTCATAACCTTTATAATGGCCTAAAAAGGTTCTGCTTGCTCTGACTCCACTCTTACCTCCACCCCATTGTCTGTCTTGTTGCTTCCTGAAATCATTATCAACTATGAAATGAGTTCTGTGGCTTACTCTTTCACCTCCTGCAAGTTTTTATTTAATCACTACCTTCTCAATGAAGCCTACTGACACCACTGTGTAAGCATTGCAGCCAGCTTCCTACCCACCTTATATGGCAGATGCACCATATAAGGTGCTCTTGTGTGTTCATCTCTCTCTCTCTCTCTCTCTCCCCACCCACCCAGAGGTGTGTGTGTGTGTGTGTGTGTGTGTGTGTGTTGCTAATTGATATATTCCAAAGAACCTAGAATCCTACCTGAAAAATACAAAGGAAACAGAAGTTATTGATTTCTAAATTTCTTGAGTACTAATAAGCACAATGCCTGAAGAGACTACAAAGAGATGGCAACAATATGTATTTGCTGAATGAGTGAATGATCTATAACCATGTTTTACCCAGAGAACCATTGCTGAGGACAGGAAAGTTTTCAAGTGTACTTTGATAAGGCAAGTGAGTTGGGAGGGAGGGGGTGTCCCATAGGACCCTTGATGCCCCTGTGCTGTCATTGTCTCTCGCAGGAAATAGGGGACTGAATAGCATGGCCAGTCACAGTTAGCAGCTACTTACAAACTGCGGAATAGAAATAGAAATGGGTCTTAAAAGCTGGCGAAGCATTTAGAGACAAGCAGAATAGCTTTGTAGGGAATATCTAGGTGCACAATAGTGCATCTGGAGAGGAAAAGCCTACTGGAAACAGCAAGATAAAATGTTAGATATTTGATTTATTGACCACTCATTGGTTCTAAACAATATACTGAGTATGAAAAATAAACATTAGAAAAACCAAGTAGCTGCTTGGAGAGCATGATTTTTCACACTTCCATTCCTCCCCACCCACCCACACATCTCTGGGTGAATTATCCTTTTGAACACAGATATGATCTGAGCATGCCTCTGACCTGCCAAGAAACCGTCCTGCTTTCAGGACTTACCTTGCCTAAAGCCAAGACGATGCCAATGGGTGACTTAATAAAGTTCTCTAAATGAATAATGATTTTGTACATGGAAAGTTGTGACCAGCTATTCTACATCTACCAAGGGGGAACAGCAGAAAACATGTTTCCACTGTAGCTGTAGGATGAATGCTGTAACTGAGATGCAGGAAAACTCCTAAGGTGGCAACTTTAACTTCATTCTGTGTGAGCAGTTTATACCAGCACTTCTCAGAACATGTTCTAGCATCATATAGGTCATTCAGTAAGGTTACTCTACATAAACAGTCTGACTTTCAGAGCACAAGATTTTAAATTTTTTATTTATATTATCTTATTTTTATTGGAGGATTTCACAAAACCTTTATTGTGCTCTCAGCAGCCTTGTGAAATTTCCAAATGGGGTGTGTAGTAAATGGTATTTTTCGAAGTTATTTGAATTTGGAACCTTTTTTATGGGCTTCTTGCAGGATCAGTGTTTTTATAATAACATGCTTTGGAAAGTAGATATATGAGGCTAGTAGATAACAACTTTGAAGTTTATTCTTGCTTCCTTATTAGTACCTTCAGAAATAATAGCCACTACCACAGCATCAACAAAATAATTTTCCTATCACAGTCCCTTTAGCAATACCCACTGAAAAAGCACATATTTTTAGAGTTAGTTTCCAGCCAATTGATAACAAGTAAAAGGTAAGACCTTGAAACAGATCCATGGAATCATGTTTTCTCCTGTGTAAAGCTGTCATTAAAATGCATATGTGGCTGTTTGCTGTAATGGCTGTGACTGCTAAGACTCATGATGGGTTGAGGATGCTACAGGGCCATCCACAACATGTAGTTTGAGAGAGTGAATATCACCCTGAAGAGTGGATTCACAGGGATATGAAGCGACAGTTTCCAAAGTAAGACAGAAGTGACACTGCATATCTCTCTCCACATGTAGTTTTCCTTGTGATTGAAGAATGTTAAAAACATTGTATCTTCGCCTACCTAGCTGTTGATTTCAAAAGAAGGCACCTGACTGAGTACTTTGTTACCTAAGTAGGAAGTGAGCTGTTTTTGCCTCAGAACATAGCTCATTTCATGGACGCTTCCTATTAGAAAAGCTGGGGGACAGAGAAAGGACTTCCTTGGGCTTCCGGATTAGCCAGCATATGACTGTTTGCTAGTAAATGGTTGCACTCTGGGTAGAATTTCATCTAACCCTTGCTTTTGTTATTGTTCCCTCGGGCTCTAATTGCCAGAGGCCACCAGTATTTGCAGAAGGACCTTGCAACTTAAAGTGGCCAAATGGGCTTAGTCAGTTTGTGACCCAGGACTCTGGCATTTGGTACTGAAAAGTGATTAATTGAGAAGGACGTGTATTAATATCAGCCTAGCTGGCATTGCCTTGACAATTTTCTCTACTCCAAGAGAGCACAGTCCCTTGTGATCTGGGTGACTCTGGCCAGTGAGCTCTAGTTTTCTGCCAATTACAGATTTCGGTGCTCACTGTGACAATGTCTTCATGTGGAAAGTAATTCAATGCCAAGGCTTGTTGGAGAAACACTTTTACCCCTTGTTTTTTCTCTAAAACATTTTTTTTTTTTAAATTCTTGTAAGAATTTCCCAAGGGGAAAATAATGTCCCATTAGGGATTATGTAGTCAAATTCTTACATTTATCTTTCTATCAAGCCTCATACAGATCATATTAAGCTGTTTCTCTCATATACATTTTAGAGATTTTTGTTGTTAATACTTAGTGGAAAACAGTCCTAATGAAATAATAGATATTTGGATGTCTTAACTCAGAAAGTTAATAAGCATTTGATACTATTTTAAAACACAGGCCCTCTGTTTTCGTTCTTTGCTACATTCATTAGTTCATTAAATTTCCCTTTTAAGCTATGGTAAGTAGGGTGTTTGAATGCACAGGTAGAGGTGAGAGAAGAGCATTATTTAGTCCAGTCAGTTATTTATAAAAAGCTTTTTAACAACTTCTAATGAAACAAAATGACTCATTCAAGTTTTAACATCATGTGCTCAGAAGCAAAAAAGTGGGTCTTGTCCAATGAATTGCAACATATATTGATTATGGAAGATACTTTGATTTTGGATGGCTATGTTAACAGAAAACAGGAATCTAATCCACTATTAATATTAATTTCTCTGGAAGCTCTAGTGTACAAGTCTCACTTTTTATTTCAGCTGTTAAAAAACTTACTAAATTTCTTATTACTTTCATAGATTATAACATTGAAGTCAGCCAAACATTTCTTTGTAATCTGTATGATAAATAATGATGAATTATAGTCTTTAAGAGGCTGCTTTAAAAAATATATTTTTAAATATTTATTTTACTGTTTTCCAGAGAGAGAAACATAGAGACAGAGAGAAGTGGGAGGGCCCAGAACAGTCCCCACAGCTGTATATCATTAGTTTTGACTTAGTTTCATTCCACACAGGTGGGCTCAGGGCCATGCAGGGCGGGAACCAAACTGGGGCCCTCCCCCATGGGAAGCACACCCCAATTCAGCATATAGGTCCACACGGGCCGGGGCAGGACTCGATCCTCGGACCCCGTATCTTCAAGGTGAGCTCTTAACCCGCTGAGTCATTCTGGCATCCCCCAAAATATTTGGATCTTTACTATGTGGAACTGTAGGGTTTGGGGTGGGAGGTCCCTTCTCTTTATTCATTTTAGATTACAGAGGGGAATGACTATCATTTGTGTGAGAAGCCCAAAGGCAAAGATGAATCATACTTCTTAGCGAGTATGACTCACAGTGAAAAAGTAAAATATCTTATCTCTTAACAAAAAATAATTCTATTGTGTCCTGCTTTGGAGGGCTTTGGCAGAGAAACATCTCCTTAACAAAAATATTTGAACAGAAGTTATAGGTAGAAGACTGCTGCCAGGCATGTGTATTTCCACAGGAAGAAAACTATTTATGAAAATACATATAATTTTCTTCTGCCTCCTTTCTTCTCCATCAAAGCTCAGTTCACTCATGACTTCACTTGTATGATTAAATCTATCTTGGTGTTTAGCTGAATTCTTACAGAGGGAAAAAACTGGGTAATCGTACCTGCCTTTTTCCCTTGTTAATTAAAGTTATAGTTCTTGACCTAGAATTTGGTGGCATTACGTGTGTTGTCTCCATTTTGCCTGGATTAGGTGAATGTGATGTAAGACTTGGACCCCTAAACAGTGGCATGTCTGTCCCTCCCTCCCTCCATTTCTCCCTCCATCCCTCCCTCCCTCCCTCCCTCCTTCCTTTTCCCTTCTTCCTCTCCTTCTCCCTCTCATTCTCTCATGCCCTCTGCTCTGGACAGGCTACAGACACAAGATTGAGCTCCTGCTGACATTTTCTGTTCTCACTTCTCATAGGCACCCTATATAGTACACTATTGACCCTCGCTTGGACAGGGCCACCCCCTAAATCTAGGGATCTCTAAAGGGATTCCTGGTTCTTTCTCCCATCTCCTCCTTTCTCCTGAGTCAACCCAGCTAGTTTTGATGTCAACCCATACCTCTCTTAGAACACCACCACTGGTTTGGTATTACAAACCCATCCTCCTGAATAAACTTGTCAAATATGTCTCAAGATTGGTCTTCATAATATCACATTCCTGGAAGATTTATACATAAGCAGTTCATAGATAAATAGCAGATTTTAGAAATGGAAGCTAAGAATAGTAACAAGTTACAAGGCGTGTGTAGATTAACATTGGGCTGTCCACTTATCTTATTCACTGTACCTCTGCAATCACTAAAATATGAATGTTCTCTTATTTTCCTCACCAAGAAGGGTAGTTTATCACAGTATTTAATTTTTTATATCAGGAATAATTATTATCCTCCTTTCAAGGCTTCTCAAATATAGTTTGACTTACAACTCAGTGACTAAGATCAGTCAAATAAATGACTGTATCTTACCCTATTGTGGCTGGTAGACATGAGTAGGTCATTCTTCCAGAGGCTGATTGTCACAGTAAATAGGTGGACCATCTGAAACCAGTCATTCAAACAGAACACTTGACAAGGAACATACATACATGCTGTGCCCCATATCTGGCTGATCCCTGTAGCCTGTAAGACAAATTCTTGTGTCTGCATTTATCTGGCAAAGTGAAACAATGATGCCCTCAGACCCAGGTCTCAGGGGTGAGATTTTTGTAGACTATCGCAGCAATGCCTTGCTTGGTAACCTCTAAATTACTGGCTCTTATCTGCTGTCAGTGTGTTCCTATGAAATGATAAGAAGACAGTGAAGGACTGAAATCCCCCCGCACACTTGACATAAGCTTTGGATTCCAAAGCCACATGAACTGTGGGGGAAAGGGCAGGCTTGGAATGAACCAGACCTCAGTCAGAAACCCTTGTTTCTCACTAATTGGATCAACTTAGGTAAGAGTATTAAAGCCCCTTGGAGGCTTCAGTTTCTTCATTATAAAATTGGGCATAATTACCTACATTGTGATACTATCACGAAATTCCAGTGGGACAATTTAAGTCAATAGTGTGGCTTGTGGTACGAGCATAGGAGATACTTGTTTTTCCTACATCCTCTGGCATTTGCCACCACTTACCCACCAGGTGGCTTTTATTGCCCCCTCCACATGTCTCTCTACTTAGCACACAGAAAATAACTTATAAGTTGAGCACAATTTTAAAAGAGATTTTGTATTGCCCCTTCCTTCATCTCTCTAGTCTTTTTCACTTTTCTTTTCTTTTCTTTTTTTAAGATTTATTTTATTTTTTGACAAAGTCAGAGAGAGAGAGAGAGACAGAGACAGAGAGAAGAGGGAGGGCCCAGAGCAGTCTCCATAGTTGTACATCATCAGCTTTCAACATGGTTTCTTTCATTCCACACAGGTGGGCAGGGGCTGCTCAGGGAAGGAACTGGGCTGGGGTCCTCCCGCATGGGAGGCACACCCCCTTGAGCCAGGGGCCTAACCAGAGGCCTAACCAGGGGCCGAAAACCAAACTGGGGGCCTCCCACATGGGAAGTACACCTCAGTTCAGCATATGGGTCCATACAGGCTGGCACCGGGATTTGATCCTCGGCCTCCGGAGCTTCAAAGTGAGCGCTTAACGCACTGAGCCATCCTGGCTTCCCTGTTTCTCACTTTTCTTAATTAATATATAGCTTTAGAGTGCCTTTTGCATTTTTGTTCTGAGCCACAGGAGAGATAAAGAACGTTTGTTTCTCTGACTTTATAAATCCCTGTAATCATCTTATTTCTAATCATAAAAATGTTTCTTAAGCAACATTTTCTAAATTGACTTAATTTTTGTAACTCTTTACTAGTGTTCCATTAACTAAGTGAATGGCATTTTTGCACGAGATTGATATTTTCCAATCATGTCAGTTCTAAAGAGCCTTTTAAAAGATTTTTGCTGTTATTTTCCCTTGGGTATTTAAAGCATACCTATGCAGGATATAACATACATTTCCAGATAAAGTCAGGAATGGGTTTATTCTCCATTGAAGAAAGCAATCTGGGACCTTTACTCTGCCACCTGAGTTAATCTTGGGGCACAATTGTGTGCTCTTGCAAGATAAGAAGTTCCAATCTCAGGAACTAGTGTTGGCAAGAAGATCCAGAGTATTGATTGAAAACAAACCAAGCAAAAGTACTCTCTGAAAAAAAAGTCCAGAACCAAAGACCAGAAATCAAAAACGTTGGTTTATGAACACTGACTTTAATCAGCCTCTGGCTATCTGTTCATTCGTGCCTCTGGCAGTGCGTCTTGATGAAGAAAGTTTGGCATGGGGAAGAGCTGTGTTTAAGTTGGCTCAGAGAAGACACAGAATGTATAAATCTACTTTTGTCTCCGAGGGAGTATAATTTCTTCATTCATTTCCCTTTAAAAATTTTTCTCCCCGTGCGATTATAAGCAAATTTTAGAGCACATGAAAGTAAGGAAATGATATCACCGCCTTGAGCCAAGAAGAGTGTGGGTTGGCAGCTATGCTGTTGAGATCTTGAACCGAAGCCATTTTCGATCCCAGCTCTGCTTGTCCAGCTGGTTTCAGACGAGAGAGAAAAAAAATGGTACTCAACACATTTCCATGCTTACAGTTGAGGCATGCATTGTGTTCTTGTTGTGGGATGACTGTCGTTCAATCTCATGCCATGTGGCATTGTGTCCATTGGGACTAACTCAGGGCCCCAGTTGAATATCTAATCACCAAGGAATTTGACAGCTAGGTCAGGCTCTGAGAATCAACTTGCGATTTTTCTTAAGCTCTCTACCCTTCACACTGCCCCCAACTTCCTGTTGCTTCCTGTTACAGAGTTCAGATTTTAAATCTTGTTTGAGTCCTAAGTAGGATGTTGCATTTACTATCACAATAGTAATAAACGTTCAAGACTTTCTCCAGCTAGTGAGAGCCTGATCTCAATCTCATTTGCCAGATAATAATCTCTCTCGGATTTTGTCTTTACTGTTTTGATACAACATTAACAATTTTCTATAACTGCAGTAGCCTTAAAAAGGGTGGTTCCCCTAAGGGCTGAAACAGAATGGACAGAAACAGGGTGAGGGTGGGACCAAGTCTGCAGTGGGCTGAAGCTGCCTCTTGTCAGCTCACAAGAGCCTTTGTTCTCTGGAGTTCCCATCTCTGCTTCCATCCCTGAGCTCTTTCACTCTGAGCTGGCCTATCCGTCAGGTTCCTGGCAGAAAGCATATGGCTCAGCCAGTGAGGGGATTAGGAGTTTATAAAGGGACCGCGTGCGGTGACGTGAGCAGGGTTAGTGGAGCCAACATGCAGAGTGACACCTTCCAGATGGCCTGATGGGCCAAAGGAGGGGACTGTCACCAGCACCAGATGAGAACTGTTGTCATGGAGAGTAGCCCAGAGAGGAGCTGTGCCTGCAGAAAGGCAGACTGAGCCAATGCCAGACAGAAGTAGAGGAGGGAGGAGCTGTAAAGTTCAAAGGAAAACAGACAACGGTGAAGACCAAGTAGACAACAGGGCAGCCCAGAGGCACTATGAAGGGGACTCCCCCCCGAAAAACGGAATTCTCTTTCTTTGATGTGAGAGGGATTGTTCATTCAGAATTTGTTCCTCTGGGTCAAACCATCAACCAAAGTTTTTATCTGAGGTTCTGAAAAGGGCGTATCACAATTTGCAAAAGAAATGTCCTGAGTTGTGGCAAACAGATAACTGGTTCTTCCATCATGACAACACACCTGCCCACACCACTGAGTGTTCAGCAGTTTTTGACCAAAGCAGTGCGACCCCAGGCCCCACCCTATATATTCACCTGATCTATCTCCAAGCAACGTTTTTTCTGTTTCCCCAAATGAAAAAAAGTCCTCAAAGGAAAACATGTTACCCATGTGGAAGAGGTAAAACAAAAACCAGCAGAAGCACTAAAAGGCATCAAAATTGATGGGTTCAAAACCTGTTTTGAGCAGTGGAGAAAAGCGTCCCGATAGGTGTATTATATCAAACAAAAGTACTTTGAAGGTGACTGAACTTTAAACATGTAAGAATAAATACACAATTTTTAATAAATAAATTTCAGGGTTTTTTTTTGGGGGGGGGTGCCCCCTCTTGTAAGTTCAAGATACATGTGTGCAGAGCTCAGACAGAATTCTATTGCCCCAAATAAGCTTGGCTCTTTCTGTCATTCTGCTTTTAGTTTGGCATTTCCTCCTTTGGTATTGAAAGCATCCTCCTTAGAGTCTCAGTTAGTGTCTTGGGACCAGTTCTCCCTCCATGTGATGGCCTCTCTATTATTATCCTCCCTGAGAGTATCTAAGGGCTTTTGCAAGCTTCCGAGTTCATGGCATTTTAAATAAACCTGAGCCTCTGATTTGCTCAAGTGGAGATTTACTGATGCATTTCCAGTGAACACCAGTAGGGGTATCGGGACACAAAAAATTCTTAAAATGTACAAAAGCAGCACTAGAGCCTGAGTCTCCAAGTTTGGAACAGAGGAAACTTATAGGCCTGTACCACCTTGAGGAATGTTTCCCTTGGAAATAACGCAATGGTCCTCCAGCATTTTTGCTGATTGTAACATCAGCTATTTGTGAAGGACCCAAAGGTCTAAGACATACGAAAGCTTACAACAGCGGTGGTATTACTACCTCCGTAGAGTTATATGAAAATTCAACTGTGACTCCCATTGAGAAATCCAAAGTCTAGGGAAGGAAGTAGACCCATAAACAGATGCGGAAAGGAGGGCCTGTTAAATATGTAGCCTTGCTAGTTGTCAGCGTGGCAAATACCTTACCACCAGAGCTGAAGAGCTTTGCTGTCATCAGCTTCTCCAAAGATGGATAAATGGGATGCAGATGGCTCAGGCCGAGAGCTGCCCTATAAATCCTTAGGATTGAAATATAACTGCTGTGAGTAGAGCTACGAGAATATGCTCACACCATAAATGCACTGTACTGTTTATCTGAAACCTGTTCAGAGGTGAGGAAAAATATGATAACAGTAATGATGATAATTAGTGTAATGAGGCCTTTTCTCTGGCTCTCTGGAAGGGAACAGTCTGCGGTAGATGTTTGCTGTGTTAAGGGGGGCAGGGAGTTCTCATGAACACTCACCTACATGCCACTGGCCACAGTGCATGTTTCTGTGTGTGTTTGCATGAGTGTGTATGTGTGCACTTGTGTGCGTGTGTCCTCATCTGTGACTAGTGCTTTGAATAATGCACTGGGAGTGAGAAAGGGAGGGGATACACTACCAGCTGCCAGGCTAGACTTGGATTCTGGTGCTGGATCTGCTCAAAGGTAATTAATTGCTGGTTCTCAGAACTGTTAGCTACTTGCTCAGATACCTAGTTGTGCCGATAGTGGCTGAGGGACTCCCTGGGCAGCCTAAGAAGGGTGTTAAGAGATTTTTACCTCTTTGCTTCCCAGGGGGCTACTTCTTTGAATCCTTCCAAGCCAGAAAGAAAATGAAACCTAACACTTATTACAGTGAATCTCTCACACATTTTTCCTACAATTACAGTAGGTATCAATACTCTTCCTCTTGTTAAATTCATCAAATTAAAATCTTAAAATTAAAGCTCAGAAAAGTATATTAATTGTTTGAAGTTAGACAGTTAATTAGACAAATAACATGTATTATTAATGGCCATGTTATTAGCTCTTTTAATTTTCATGTCTTTTTACCTCCCTAGTGTAATTTTGAGTAAGTCAATTTCCATTTGCTTCTTCTCCTAGAAATAAATTCACTGTGTATACTTTGGAAAATGCCATAAATTTTCTTTTTTTTTTCCCCTACTCATATTTTGTTGGCATTTCATCTGACTCAATTAAGCTAAAATACACTATAAATTATTTAGGCAATTTTGTCACATTGTGATCCACAGGATACAAACTTGGATTCCCTCCCAGTCTTTCTCATTCTAGGAAATTCAACCACATCCCTGACATATTTTTTCCTAACTTTTTTGTTTGGCTGATCAACTCACAGCTTAAACAAATGTGTTTTTGAATATTTCCCATTTCTCTTGACTGGATGGGGAGGAGGGAAGACAAAGGATATAATCAACAATTTAATTTGAGAATAAATAGTTTTTCATTAATATTATTTTTCTTAAAGTAAAATAAGAAAACTTCACTGCGTTTGGGTGCCATGCCAGCTACTGTCTTCAGTTGACTATTTTGAAAACAAAGGAAAACACACAGTAAGACCAGCCCCAGCCCCTCTGGGAGCAGTGAGGAGTGGTTGCTTCTATAGCCCACAACTCACAACCACAATAAGGGGGACTTCCATTCCACATCAAGAAATCTTTGTGATGATCCAGCCCCACTGAGCCCTGAGTCTCTCTTGTCTTGTTTTGTAGCTGAGGCATGGAAGGGCCAATTATGTGCCTGCTCAAGGTGACTAATGCTGGGGTGTTGGTGGCAGGACCACAACTTGAATCTAGATATCAATTCATGGACACTGACTTGCTTTTCTTTTTATACCAGTGAGACTTTTTAGTAGCTCCCTGTTGCCTTTTAGTAAAGGTCACCTCCACACTGGGTATGTAAGGCCTTCGGATTTGTCATCTGTCACCATGTATAGTTTTATTCTTTGCTTTGTACATTCTGGAATTTGCCTAGCTGTGACCACCTCCCCCCACAACCACCACCAAATTTGCCTCATAAGCATTCATTCATTTTTCAAACCCAGATAGTCACCTCTACCAAAAAGTCCTCTCTATTCTTGTCCCTTTCTCACACCAAGTTTTTTTCTCTTGCCTGGTATAGTTATTCACTTGTTTATTTATTCAGCAAATATTCTGAGTTCCCACTAAGTACCAGGCTCTGAGCTAAGCACAAACCATGAACCAGTGAACACAACTGACCAGCTCCCTGCCCTACAGTCTAGTGGAGACATTAAAGTCAGTAAACACACAGGTAAATATGGCATCAAAACTGGGGTGATTGCCACAAAGGAAATACTGTTCTTGGAGCCTGAAGTGGTAAGCATGTTGGAGATTCTGCCTACTGTAGGAGCTCAATCAATGAGGAGGGAGGCAGGCACAGAATTGGATTCTTTTGTCATCAGACGCCTGTTTCTTCCCAACCTAGTGGCTGCTGAAGCCCTCAACAGTTCTGTTGAGTAAAGAATGTAAACATATGCCCACCATAGTACGGAAGATGGCTTTTGGTCAGGCAGAAGGTAATAGGGGTGTGAAGGCAATGACTCTTTCAGATCCCCATGAGGGCTGTTCTCTAGTAACTGAGGTGAGGAGCAGCTAGGCAGCTCATTGGATAAAACACTGGCTCTGGATATGGATAGTGGCCCAATTGGAGTTCTGTTTATTTTCTATTGTTCTTAATTATGTAGGGTTAACAAGTAGGGAGTATTAAATCCTCCTTAGGAATTTCTATTGGAAGATAGGTGAATATTTTTGTAAGAAGTATTTTAGTTTTTGAAAAGAGATGAAATGAGTATTTGACTATCTTTAAAAAATGTAAGTGCACCTATAAAAAGAGAATATCAACCCCATATTTGTGAGGAACACTCTACAAGACACTTATTCTCTGGGATTTATTTTGCAAGAAATACTTGCCCTTGATGTTACAGGTTTCTTATGACGTTGTTTATTTTTTTTTTAATTAAATAAACTTTAAGTTCTTGAACTGAAATATACTTTGTAAACTCAAATTATAAAGATAGCTTGCAGCTTCTAAAAATAATAATTTTATGACTTTTCTCACCTATTATTTTTATCAATTTTAGTGAGTCATAGAAAATGTAACATTATCACAGTCATTGAAGTTGAAAGCTTGTTATGCCAACATTTTTTAATTTTTCTTTAATTATTTAATTCTAAAGAATAGGGTTCTTTTAGATAAAAAATGAAGTAATTACTTAGAGACCAGTAACTATTTAAGGGAAATTGTCCAAATTGCAGTTGTTCATATGGAATTACTCTTCGATATGTTACTACTTCCTATGTCATAAACGAAACAAAACAAAACAAAACAAACCCCACAAATATTTTATTTAAGTCCAGGTGACAAATATCTCAACATGTATAATTTTTTTTACTTTGTATATATAAAATGTTAGTGATTTGTATTAGATAATCTTATTTATATTTTTGAAATTCTTTTTCTTTATTTAATTAATTAATTTATTTATTTTTGACACAGAGAGAGATACAGAGACAGAGAGAGAACTGAACTGGGAGACACCCAGTTCAGCATATGGTTCCACACGGGCTGGGGCCGGGATTCAATCCTCAGTCCCGGGCGCTACAAAGTGAGTGCTTAACCCACTGAACCATCCCGGCTTCCCCTGAAATTCTTTTACTTAGTTTTTCACTATTATTAAAAGTAGTAGACTACCATATATCTTCCATGTATAAGATGACCCCTAGTCTTCTAATTCAACATTAAGAAATCAATGCACAGGTTACTCTCGTGTATAAGATGACCCTCAGTTTTTGGTTTAACAATTTTAGACAAAAGTATCTTCTTACCCATAGAAAAATACGGTGTTTAAAATGTTCATAAAAAAACACTTTTGGGGAAGCCGGGATGACTTAGTGGGTTAAGAGCTCACTTTGCAGCCCCAGGGACCGAGGATCGAATCCTGGCCCCGGCCCATTTGGACCCATATGCTGAACTGGGGAGTGCCCCCAGTTCAGTTCTCACCGGGGCAAGACCCCGGCCCAGTTCCTGCCCTGTGCAGCCCCGTGCCCACCTGTGGAATGAAACTATGTGGAAAAACCGATGATGTGCAACTATGGAGACTGTTCTGGGCCCTCCCCCTTCTCTCTGTCTCTGTATCTCTCTCTCTCTCTCTCTCTCTCTCTCTCTCTCTCTGTCAAAAACAATCAAAATAAATCTTTAAAAAAAATTTAAAAAAACAAACACTTTAATCTGTAATATAGAAAATTCTACTTGGTTTTCTTAAACTTTTTAAAAAGAAAATAAAAATACCATCCGGTACATTAGGGTTTGTTGTAAATATGCCTTTCTTCAAAAGTTTATATTATATGTGTTCATGGAAATGAAACTACTTTTACAGTATCCATTACAACATATTAGTAGCAGTAAACAGAATTTTCTTTTCTGTGAATAAGTGATAGAAAAATTAATATGTATAATATTACAGAAAGACACTTTGTCAACTTACTGAGTTATTATTGTAATTAACTTTGATTCCAAAAAATGTCATGGTATAAATACTTGCTTACTGACTTAATTTGAAAGGTGTTAAAAACTTCTCAACTCAAATGATTTCCATCATTGATGCCCTAAATTTTATCATTTGCATTGAATTTCATTTATGCTAAGCTCTACTTTTCCTGTGCGGATGTGTGTGTGTGTGTGTGTGTGTGTGTGTGTGTGTGTGTGTGTGTGTGTGTGCGTTTATACATTTCTGAGAGGGCAGTAATTCTCTATGATGCATTAGTGAGCTTGAATCTATCAGTTGCTTTTTGCTCCCTGAAAATGAATTGCCTTTGGTCATAGGGATTCTGAAAGGGACCAGAAGTAGTGGTCATTGATTGTACTGTGCAAATCTCAGATGTTTCTGGGCAGCAAATGTGTGTTGGGTATGTGTGAATATTTTGACATGCCAGAGGTGTTCACCTGAGGGCTTTCTCTGATGAATTTAGCACACTGATCAAAAGGTTTTTATTCTTCTAATGTATTCATTCCTTTAATGAGAACTTGAAATGAAAAATATGCTTAACTGCTGACTGAAGTAGAATTAAACTAAAATTAATTTGTTTCCTTCACTATTGTGTGTTTCAGAGACTGGAGCACAAGGAAGTTTTAGTGGGCTTGTTGTTCCTGGTTTTCCCGTTCATTCCAGCCAGCAATCTCTTCTTCAGGGTGGGTTTTGTGGTGGCTGAGAGAGTCCTTTACATGCCGAGGTAATTACCCCTCATGATTCCTCTTTATGAGACCTGCCCTTTGTCACCAGCACTGATAGTGTTAGAGGCAGTCCTTTAGTGTGTAACAATTAGGTAGATCCTTGTGGAAACAAGTGCTTATTACCTCAGCTTTGGAAACAGTCCACAGAAAAGGTTAGGTGAGCTCAAGTTTGCACTCATTCACTCCAGTTTACAATGGCTTGTCTCCAGTTGAACACTGGGCAGTTAAATGTGAAATATTGATTGGACTATATTCAGGATTTTAGCAGCAATCATTTACCACAACATTCTTTTCCACATATCTATGTTTTATTTAACATAATTACAGTAATTTTCTATAAATATTTGTTGATATGCTTAAAATTACCAATTATGTTAAGTAGCACGATCATAATTAGTGTCTGTCTTCTTCATTCTTTCTCTCCTCCTCTTTATTATTTGGTTTTTAGGTTAAGAATAGGAGCACTCTCAAGAACATTTGTTCTTGAGAAAAAGTGGTTAAAATTATGAAGGGTACTCAGATGTGTGTAATTGCGGGTAATGTCACTTAGCTTTGAATGTTGGAACTCTGCTAAAGCTTGTCTGTTCTTTTGTCTTATTCAAATATCATCATTCCAAGACCACATTTCTTTTAAGATGTCTGGATATGTTCCTGAAATGTCTGCCATTTATCCATTGTGTGATTTTTGAGGAAGATATAAAACTTTTTGCACCCAGTTTTTCTCATTTTCAATTGGAATTTTGGTATACTTGCTAAAATTAAGTAATTTTATGAATGATGTATGACTGAACTCTTCTAAAAGGCAGTATAATAAACCAAAATATTATAAGAAAGTCATTATTTTATATTTGTGGATATTGAGTTAGAATTTTAAGTTAAATTCAAATTTAATTAAAAAATTAATTTAAATATAATCAATAGATTATTTAAATAAATAATTCATAACACTAAATGTTATGAACTGATATTGAGTTATAAGTTTAAAAATACATATAATTAGAAATGAATTTTATAACCTCTCATTTCCCCTCAAATCAAGTACCTGACAGCTTTCTTAAGACTTCATAGTAAGTATCCTGTTTTGATTTGATTAAGGCAAGAGACGCCTTTAATTTTTTGTATGTGTCTTCAGCACAATTTGGGAAGGAGATTATTTCTTTTTCTTTTAAAGATCGATTTTTATTGTTTTTGACAGAGACAGACAGAGAAGGGGAAAGGGTCCAGAGCAGTCTCCATAGCTGCTGCACATTGCCCCAATGAAAACCGAACTGGGGACACACCCCAGTTCAGCATACGGGTCTAGATTCAATTCCTGGATCCCAGGGCTACAAGATGAGCGCTCAACCTGCTTAGCCATCCTGGCATCCCCCGACTATTTCTTGATTAATACTATTTGATAAGGACAAAAATGCAACACAAATTCTTTCATATTCTATATGGCCTTACTAGTAATAAGGCGTAGATAGATGGCGGGCTAAAAGGGACATAGATGTCGTTTCTAGATTTGCTTTTGCTTAGTGTAGTTGCAAATGGCTATAGTCAGATTTTCTCTGTAATACCGATGATTCCAAATTCAGTCTTCATTTCATAAGCAGATTCGTAGAGCACCTTTGCAGGCCAGGCATGCTATACTGGAACCTAAGGCTACAAAAATAAGTGAATCTCAGTTTCTTCCCTCAAAGAATTTACTACCTGCTAACTAATAAAATGGCATCTTTTACTATAAACACTTAACCCATCCTAATATTCTTTAGAGTGCTATTATTCTCATCAATACCACTTTATCATTAATTATATCAAAGCTCTTATTGAACATTTATTGTATGCCAGCCACTACTCTAAGCATATTGATTATATCAGTTCATTCACACTATATGTGGTTCAAAGCATATGCCCCTGAAGTCTGTTGGCATTCTGGTTCAACATGAGCTGGATGTCCCTAAACCTCAGTTTCCTCATCTATATAAAATGAAGATAGTAACACTCTATTTAATGAGACATTGTGAGCATTGAATGAGTTGATCATAAAAAAAACCTTAGAAAGTATTTTGTATTGTACATGGTCAATAAATATCAAGTATTATTATTATTGATATCAGCTTCCTATCTCTATTTTATAAACATAAAGCCCAAGCTCTGAGAAATTAAGTACCCTGGCCCAGGGGACACAGCTGGTAAGTGGCAGGGCTGAAATAACGCATTATCTACTGATACATCGCTTACCTTCTAGAATTTATTGTGTCTCTGATGGTAACATCTTATTCTTCCCAATTGAAAAAGAAGAAGCAAAAAGGAAGAAGAAAATCAGAATTTAGTAAAATAATTTAAGCTCAACTCCATTCCATCATCAGGACTTTATATTTCCAAGAGTCCTGTGATCTAAATTCTCAGGAGGTTGGGGTTCTTTGGGACAAAGAATTACGTGTACAACATGCTTTTCTAATCCACATATAAGGGAACAAACAGTTTGTGATAAGAAAGGGGTTAAATTTTTGTTTTTCTGGAAGAGACCCTTAGGTAAACATTATGGAAGTTCATAATATTGTCATCAACCATTTGTGGCATATCTTATTTAAAGTAAGGGGTTCCTCTCACCCAGGGAGGTGTGTCATCCAAACACCCACAAAATTATGTCAGCTCTGGCTCTGCCCATACTGCCATATCTTAACTTGATCTCTTTCTGATTTCATTTTACTTTCTCTAAAATAGACAAAGTAGTGTCCCCACCCTTGTTCTTAGAATAAGCTACTTTGGATTAAAATAAAAGTTCTGAATATGAAGAAAAAATCAGTATTACCAAGCGCAATTGCCTGCCTCTGAGAAGCAATTTGGATTTTGCTGCATTTGACAAACTCAATGCAGTGTCATCCGAAATCAATTTCAGCAAGCTGGTCTTCATTAGAAAGAGGACTGTCTGTCCTTTTCCCTTTGATTTCCTGCATCTATGCATTGCAGTATTGGCACACTTGTTTCTGAGGATTTTCCTCTACTGCCCAGCATTTCCTGGGTTAATATCCATCTCATCACTGTGCCAGCCAGGGCACTTTTCCCCTTCCAGACCTGTAGTCCCTGCAGGTGCCAGAGCCAAGTGACAGGGAGGTGGGGGTGCTCTCTTGCCCCTTAGAGATGGTCCTGAGAGTTGATGAGGAGTTCAGGTGGCTAGAGCAGGTGCACAGCTCTGAACACAAACCCGAGAGTTTAGTGCAGATTTTGGTAGGCGGGGGGGTAGAAGAAACCTAGGAATTTTGGGGTGAGACGTTGTCTCTCTAGTGAGTCCCAATATTTCTTCACAGTCATCATTGTAACAAACACAGTAGGAGAGTTGTTTTACTTATGGCCCTAGATTCCCCTGTTATCTAACATCGTACAACTGAGGTGGCCCAGGGTGAGTGAGAAATGAAAGCGTATGTGGGAAACTTCTGTGGTGTGGATTTAGAGTTCCTCATGAGCTCGTCCAAGCCAGATCATAAATATTGATAGTTGTATATGAAAACGGGGACTTTTTCAGAAAAGATTTCAGTTAGCCATGGCCAACCACCCATCCTCCATGGAGGATGGTAGACAGCTGGGCAAAGAGCTGCCCAAAACCTTCTTCAGATGTAGCAGGTTTCCTTTGGAAGTTGTCAGAGTCCTGGATTCTGCCTGTTGCATTTGGCGATGGTGAAGCTCATGTCCCAACCCTTTTATCCACACAGGAATCTTCCCTGCATGATTCACTTTCCATTATTGACCTTGACAAGAAACAGTCATTTTTCACAGCATGGGTACCTAGTGCTTTCAGGAAAGTATACACACAGTGTGCTCAATGGCATTCCTGAAAATACAGTCATCAGCTTTATACAGGAATTCTGTGTTGCCTGAAAATCTTCAGCAAACAATAGGAAAATGAAGTAAAGAGCTCAATGGGTAATCCTTCTGAGGAAGGTGAACTTCCTCATTAAATGTTTCAAGTTATTGTGGAGCCAACTCATGGCCTTAGAATCTCTTTCGTGAGCCCCACAGAAGTCATGTCTACCTTCACTGGAGCCTGGGTACATCCGGTCAATCCCAGAGAGAGCATTTGGCTATTTTACAAGAAAAGCCCAGAATGAGTCAGACCAACAGCATTCTGTCATCTTATGCCTTTATGCCTAATAATGAACAAGCCACTTGAATCTTCTGGTTTCTATCCTCCCTTCATCCTAAGCTAGAAAAGATGGAAAATATCACCTTCCTCTCACTTGCACTTTGAAATCTATGGGTAAAAGGAACAGAAATAGGCTGTCTATTTCACACTGCATGGCTTTAGGGTCAGAGTTTTACCACCAAAAGAAATTGGAATAATCTTTTCTTCTGGTGATAAACGTTAATTTTTGACAGTGTCCTTTTTGAACAGGCAGAAAAGTTTAGGGCTTAAATCATTCTTTCACAGAAATTTTGATCTCTTATTCTTATCTGAACAGAAGCATATCATTTTAAGGCTACCTTTTTTTTTTTGTATTTATAAAAATCACATTAGAACGCTTCAAAAGACTAAAATTTCTTAGAATCAATGAAGTAGAAATAATTGTTGAGAGTACTCAAATAAAGTCATAGAGTGTTCATATGCCCATTCACATGCCAGACTAAGGGTGATTTATTCAGTTCCAGGCCAAAGAATGAATTCCTAAGCTACTTTAAGAAAATGTGACTGGCTAGAGAGGAAAAAAGAATAGGCAAGAATAAGTGAGGCCTGAAACAATACTGTGGATAGAACTGATCAAGAATAATTGACATGACAGAAGGAGAAGTTAGATAACATATATTTGGGAGAAGAAAGAAAAATTTTAAAATTGCCCTACTCTTAGAAAGTTGTGCCATTTGAATATCATAGTCCCTAATCCTATGGACAGATTAGACATGGAATATGGGACAATGATGACTCTTATTCATATTTGATTTTGAGAAATACCTTCAAATCATGCCTCTCAATTAAAAATGAAAAATTTAGGCTTATGTGGATTGCTATTGAAACAAAACTGCAGTATGCTCAGGATGCAAAATGAGAAATATTACCTCTGACGTAATTCGATGTCTGTTATCTGATATTGGGGACACCTTCTGAGGAACCATCTATGCATGTGCTTCTTCAGAGAAGAGAGTGATGATTATTTAAGAGTGAACTGAAGTTTTGCCAAATAGTGCAGTCAGTGGATAAATTTTTTTTTTAATATATTGTTATTTATTTATTTATTTTTGACAGAGAGAGGAGAGAGAGAGAGAGAGAGAGAGAGAGAGAGAACTGAACTGGGAGAACTCCCAGTTCAGCACATGGTTCCGCACAGGCCGGGGCCGGGATTCGATCTTCGGTCCCCGGCGCTGCAAAGTGAGCGCTTAACCCACTGAGCCACCCGGCTTCCCCAAGAAATGTTTTGATAGCCACAAAAACTTACTTTTACAAAGCCAATAGGAAGAAGACTACTCTGGGAATCAGCATGGCCCAATCTGTGCCCTGCTGGCTGGCAGTCTTGGGGAAATAATTTTCCTGTCTGTAAAACCAGATGACAGCCCTTGCTCAATAGTGCTCAACAACTCCCAAAGCAGCAGGGGCATATAACCCTCTGTCAATTCCTCCTCTCTGACCCAACTGCCATGTTTTAGAAATTTTACTGGTTTGGGAGATCTAAAATTCCAGCAAGCACTGCTCCATGATCTCTATGGTCCTTTTCCACTCCAAAGTTCAGCTGTTTTGTGATTCAGAATAACCTTGATGAAAGCTTTTTTAAAATTTTTTTTTAAGATTTACTTTTCATTGTTTTTGATAAAGGCACAGAGAGAGATAGAGACAGACAGGGACAGTGACAGAGACAGAGAGGGACAGAGAGAGGGGGAGAGCCCAGAGCAGTCTTCATCAGTTTTCAAAATGGTTTCATTCCACACAGATGGGCAGAGGCTATGCATGGTGGGAACCGGGCTGTGGGCCTCCTGCATGGGAGGCACACCCTCTTTAGCCAGGGGCCAGATTGGGGCGGGGCGGGGGGTAGGGGGTGGCAAGAACCTAACCAGGGGCCTCCCGCATGGGAAACACACCCCAGTTTAGCACATGGGCCTGCACGGGCTGGGGCTGGGGTCTGATCCTCGGTTCCAAGGGCTGCAAAGTGAGTTCTTAACCCACTGAGCCATCCTGGCTTCTCAAAGCATGATTCTTTTCCCCCTATGATCCTAAGCAAAAATTTTGCCATGCACTGGAATGGGACCACATATATCTGCTCAGTGTCTGCAGAGTGGGCTCAGGGGGAAAGGGAGATGAGTTCCCTGGGGAAAAGGCAGGAAAGGAAGGAGTCCGTCTGCCATAAGGACAGGCTCTCTGAAGGGAAGAGAACTGGAGGCATTGGTGTGAGACCTCTCCTATGACATAATAGGGTGTTCCCTTGAGCAATAGGAACAGGTGATGCTTAGAAGCTCATGTGGGCAGGCAGCAACAAGGAATGTGTGTTAGGAGGAAACAAGGCCCTGGCCACTGAGGTGAGATGACAAGACTCATGCTAGACCTCCCTCTTCAAGGGGCGATAGGACAGGCAGCTTATTAAGAGAGGCTGCAATCCATGAGAACAGGTCAGATATTTGTCTGTCCAAACCAAAGGACAAACCTCCAAGGGGAGATACTCAGGAATTGGGCAGAAGCCTAATACCTACCTATGGGCTCAAAACACAGGTACGATAGCTCATAAGGCTGACTGGTCCTGAGTTATAGCATCTTGAGTCTCTGTCTAAGGTGATGACTAGTAGGGATGGGACAAGGCGGAGCCATATAAGATGATGCAAGTAAGTGATTTTCAGTGGGCCAAGTCACAGAAATAGTGGAAAGCCCAGCAGCCAGACAGAGCCAGATATTCAGTTTCTTTGCTTCCCAGTTTTATCCTTTGTTTGGAATTCCCATTAGAGGAATGGGAAAAGCAGCTGGGACTTGTCACAGAGCCAGCCATGTAGCTAAAACCCTACGAGATTTGGTGATAGGCGTTTTCACAGTTACGAGGTCAAATGCACCAGTGCTCTGAGAATGTGTGTGTGTGTGCGTGTGTTGTGTTGGCTGAAATACCTAAGTCCGTGTAATTATTTCTTACCAGTGGTTTTAGATTTGAATTCATTTATATGCATTTCTATCATGGTCATCTTGGACTGACATGGTGGTCCTTTGTCGTGATGAGAATGACTAAAGGAAAGGAGAATCGCTGTGCACTATTACACCAGGGGACAGTAAAGCAAAGTCACCTTCTGATCTGAAGACAAGAGTGAAGTAAAGATCAATGAGACTGTTGGAGAGGAAATCAAAGATTTGGGTAATGAAAGAAAAGTGAAGGGGAAAGCCGGGACGGCTCAGCGGGTTGAGCGCTCGCTTTGAGGCCACGAGGACCGAGGATCGAATCCCGGCTCCGGCCCAGGCAGGACCCACATGCTGACCTGGGGAGTTCCCACAGTTCGGTTCTCTAGCTGTCTCTGTCTCTGTCTCTCTCTCTATCTGTCAAAAGTAAAATAGAAATAAATATGCACTGAAGATAAAATAATTACTCTCTATAAAATAAAAACAACAAAAAAAAGAAAAGTGAAGCTTAATAAAAATATATCACTGATACTATAAAAAAAATAAGTCTTTTTAATTTGGGGATGTAACTTTATTTGAATGTTCTTAACGATGGTGTCCTGTGTCACACATCATATTTTCAAAGAAAGCTGAGTCTATCAAGCTTTCTCCTGCTTCTCCGTGTTTCCAGTTGTCAGTGGGACAAAACCTCCAGTGTCATGGCATCAGAGGCTTACTATTGGCCAGTCACTCCATTGGGGATTCAAAAGTAGATTAAAGTTGTTTTTCAGAATATCATAGATTAAGGATGGGAATGCTTGGCTTTAGTATGTTTGGCTCTTTGCTCCTGCTGGGCCATTAGGAACTAGTCCATCTGATCTCGGAGCCAGACCTCATCCAGTGAGTGTTACTCTCCAGGGCAGGGCCCGGGTAGGGGTGCTACTGGGGCTGCACCAGACTGGGCGTCCATCACTTAGACACCATGGGGCGAGTGCTGTAAGAGGGTCATGACCAGGAAAGGGAGCAGAGGACTTTGCTGAGGGACTCAGCTGAGTGTGTTATAAAACTAGAGATTGTAAATCACAGACCAATAGAACAGAGCAATGGTGAGAACAAAGTGAGCTAATGGGAGGTCAAGTTGCTTATGGGATGAACATCAGTTAGTTTCTACTGGGCTCTGGTTCAAGCTGAGGAGAAGTTTGAACAGTTGTTTACTAGACTGTGCTCATGGCCTTCATATTATATTATAGAAGCCTATTAGTTATAAAGGATGAATGTTTGTATCTGTTAAGTACTAAATGTCTTAGAAACCAGGATTTGGAAGGAAAATTTGGAGAGTATAATTTGAACTCAGATGAGACTAAATGGGGTACTATTCGTGAAAAATATTGCTAGCTGTGCTAGGAAATCAAGTTATTATTTGAATCTATGCTGTGCAGATGAGATCAGGTGAATCAAGGTCAAAGCCAATCAAAGCAAATTAGGTATAGGCTTCTCCTTCTTAGCCAGTCCTTTTCTGCCTCCTCTTTTGGTTCTACAAAGCTCTTCATTTATATTTCTGACCTCAGGTGCTCAGAAGCAAACCACCCTAGCTTAGCAGGCTGGCATTCTAAGATGCAGTCCTGAAGGAGGATGTGAACTCTGCCTCTGTGAGTGGAGGAGGGGGGCTCCAGTGCAGATGTCATAGACCAGTGTCCTGCCCTTGGCTGTGGCTTGCCTGGAGGATGTAGTTGGGCTTATGTGTTGTCATTTCACCCTCCCTTCCTTCAAGACCCCTTGCTGTTATTAGTGAATGTATTTCTTTTTCGGTTGGATTCTGCACAGGGAAATATATTAATATCTCAAACCCTTGATTTCTTATACAAGTTTTAGGAGTCTGAAAACATCTTTTTTACTCTTTTAGAAAGCTGGATTGTCTTGCTCTAGTGTGTATTGGTACCACCATTTTGAATGTCTGTTTTCTCATAGAACCCGGCACAATAGATGCTTCATAAAAGAGTATGGTCGAGAACTAAGGACTCTGGACACATAACACAGCATGTGCCTCTGTGGCCAGGCCTGTGTTCATATGAGGACTAGAGGAAGGGACAGCAATAACTAGTAGATTGTCCATGATGCCTGTGCTTCAAAAGTACAGAAGCTGCACTCAGGAATAAGGTGCTTTATGGAAGAAGAAATAACAGAATTCAGGTCCTAGAGTTGAATATTCTATAGGAGCATGGAGAAGGTGGTTTCTCTGACTTTTTTTTTTTAAGATTCATTTTATTGTTTGAGAGAGAGTGAAGGGGGAGGGCTCAGAATAGTCTCCATAGTTGTACATCATTAGTTGTGACATGGTGAGTGTGGGGCTGTGTGCGGCGGGAACCAAACCGGGGGCTTCCCACATAAGCGAGGACCTTCTCCTCTGAGCCATCCTGGTGGTTACCAATTGTACATATGGGTTTGCCGGGGCTGCGATTGGATCCCCTGGCCTCACGGTTGCAAGGTCAGTGCTCATCCTGCTGGACTATCACAGCAAACCCCTTTCTGACTCTTTGCAAGGAGTTTTAGAATTTGTGAGAGGTGTTTGGCTTTGACCAAAAGGCCTCTCAGGCCCAGATGGAAAATGTGGTTGTGACTCTTTGCAACAGGCTGGGAGGGAAAGAAGCCAGGCTTGGCATGATGGCACCTGCCAGGGGAAGCCTCCATGCCCCGAGTGTGGACAGTTCTCTGCGTGATGAGTAATTGTGGGTCTTATTATTTTCAGGCCCGACTGGGATTGATTCATTTTCAAGTTCGTCTTAGTTTCCATGTTTGTGCCTGATACCATCAACTTCAGGGTGCAGCCACATTTATGAAGCAGCCCCAGGGTGCAAATAGGAATAAAAAGTTACTCTCTTCTTAAACTGGAAGCCTGATCTTCCAAACAGATAATGCCTTATTTCTTATCGGAGCTAGATACAAAAGCTTCCTCATTCTGCATCAACTCACCCAAAAGATTATACTATGCACTTTCTTCCCTTTCACAAAGACAGAGAAAAAATTGAAATGAGTGTAGGGGAAGATTTGCTTAATGCTTTTTGTGTTCAAGATCCATGAATTCACGTTAACATAAATATGTAGTGACATAGATTTCACATTCTACAAGTGTATCTTGCTTTCTGCAATATTTTGTTCTATAAAAAGTGATGTGTGAATTAAACCTTTTTAGAGCAAACAATATTATACAAGGAAGTTGGCAGTTTCAAGGACATATTTGGTGAATGTTCTTTAAACATTTATAATCAATCGCCTTATAAATCAGACAGTTTGGGTCAGTCTGGACTTTGATAAAGCAGATTTTTTGAGGTATATTTATAGACCAAATCACATATTTTATTGATGTATAGAGTATATTTTAGTGGTGAAATAGAGTATAGCCTACTAAATATACATGTGAATACATAAAACTGCACTTGAAAACACTGGTGCCTTGTAATCAGTTCATAGAATGCGTCCACATACATTATTTCATTTACTCCAAACAGTGGTCATTTAAGGTAGCTGTATCTTAAGCTGCCTGAAAGGCAGGCAATATTAAGCCTTTGTAATATGAACAAATAAGGCTTCATGAAGTTGAGCAAATCTCCAGTGGCCACAGAACTCTTGACACAGAAGACCCAGTTCCCAAATCTGTTCTCCAGTGCATTCCTTTCCCTCACTGTGAACCCAAAACTTAAGGTCCCTACTAGAACACTTTTGTTTCACCTTAGCTGATAGTGTCCCAGGGGCCTCAGGAAATTAGTCCATTTACAGGAGGACCGCAGTGTAGAGACATCTCTTTCCCCCTAGAACACAAACTTGATACGTTTGCTTCCTCATACTCTATTTGGCATAAAATAATTCCCTAAAAATAATATTATAGTATAATAATATTTATATTATTATTGCTTAGTGCATATCGGATATTGTGCACAGTGTAAAGTTATTGCTTCCTTTTACAAAATAAGAAAATGAAGAAGTAGAGAACTTAATGTGTCCAAGATCAAGCAATAGTAGGTGTCAGCATTGAGATGCACATGGTTTTTTTCTGGAGTCCAGAGCCCTGCCTTCTCTAGCAGTAGAGGTCTCTTTAATTTTAGAGCTGCTAGGTGATCTATGAGGTTGAGGAAGCATCTCATCTTCAAAGAGGTAAAAGAGAATTAGGTAGTTCTTGGAAGGTGAAAGCAATGGCATTTTCCTCCCAGTTGTTCCTCAGATATGCTGAGAAAAGAACAGAAGGAATCTATTTCATGGAGAAGTAAATATAAAGAAACTTTCCTAGCAACCCTACACCTTGAAGATAAGGTGCTAGGGAAAGGCCCAAGAGATGCCTTGGGGGTCATTTTTTTGGACTGTGAATATACTTTCACATTCAAATACATTCTATCTTTTGAGAAATCCCCCTGTACATCAAATATTTGAGATTAAAAAAATAACAAGGCAGGAATGGGGGGGGGGCATGAATGAGTCTTGGTTTACAGACCCTGGCAGCTGGGGGTTAAATCTGATCTGAGAAGTCACCACTGACTTCCTGGCTCTTCTCAGCTACGGCCTCAAGCACCTGTTCTGGGCTCAAGTGTTACAGGGCTTTGCTGTTTAACCATGTTGCGTCAACATCCATGAGAATGGAATAAGATCTTATGATCAAGTAATTTGCCATGTGAGGATTCAGCAGATCAGAATGAAATTAACTAGAGATGTGTTTCATTTAAAGTCAGGAATTTTTTTTAAGTAATACAATGGGAACATTGTATCTGTCTTGCATCATTAATGCTACAGATATAATACATTCATAGACACTCTCAAATAGGTTTTTTGAACTTAAGTTAAAAAGTAGGATTTCAGTTTCACTTAATAGCAAAAAGATTGTCTTTGTTGATTATCATTAAACAAAAGGTGAAATCATAGCAAACACCATAAAATGCTTGGCCCAGAGGTAGAAAATTGTTACTTTTTCAGGGTGATGTAATAGATAGAAAGTGTTTGTTACTGCTTAAGAGCTTTTGGGCAAGGTTCGAGAAAGTCTGTTGGTACTTATTTACACAGTGGTTCATTGCTCGCAAAGTTCTCAACAGGTTGAAAACATTTTTGATTCTCATGTGGAAGGACAAACATTGTTCATTTGCATTTCCTATTCGTTCAGCTCCCGCTGGATGTGCATTACAATAGTATAAAGGAGTGAGAGAGGGTTCACCAAATATTATATAGTGATGGGAGTACGGACTCTGGGTGGTGAGCACACAATGCAGCACAGACAAGATACACTAGAGTTGTACACCTGAAACCTGTGTCATTTTTACTAATCAATACCATCCCAATAAATTTAACAACAACACAAAAAGTATAAAGAAGAGACTCAAGTGCCTTTACTGTTTGTGTGTCCTGCATGCTGAGCAGCTTATCAACAAATCATGTCAGAATTAAAGATAGCATCGGCCTGGGAATGCGACAGCATCTCTGTGGATGAGTGATGTGTGATGCCTGTCAAGTGTGCTTTGATAGTGCATCTCAGTACTGAGCTGAAGCAAACCTTGAGCAGCCCAACTTCAGCTCTTGTTTTGCCAGGCTATGCTTTTGTCAACTCTCAGTGGTTTGCACTGATTCCTCTGTCCTCTGTGTAGCTGTCTCTGATCAGAGCCCAGATTTTCCCTAACTAAATAGACCAGAGCAAACTAGAGTCTGTTTTCATCCTCCTGGAGGCCTGAAAAGCATGTATTAATCGTTTCTCATGCGCTTGATTTTCCACTTTCAAAATTAGAATTTACCCTGCCCTTAGCAATGGAGAGAGAACGCGACTCACTCCTGCTGCTAAAATGTTTAAAGATGAAATGTCATAATAGAGAAGTGTCTTAATCTCTGTGATAAGTATTGCACTCAAGTTTTTAAGAATGGGAAACTCTCGTAAGAAATTTGCAAACCTAAGTGGAGATTATGTTATATAGCTTAACATTTCTTTAAATTATATGTCAATACAAGGACATTTGAAAAACTTATCATGTGACTCAATAGTGATGCCTGTGTGGAGTGGAAATGAATGGTGTTTCCCTTCATCTTGGTTATAATTGTGGCCAATGAGAGGAATCTGGCCCACCACCTGTTTTTATAAATAAATTTTATGGGAACACAGCGGTGCCCTTTATTTACATGGTGTTGATGGCTGTCTTCCTGCTACAAAAATGGAGTTGAGTAGAAGGACAGAGGCCTTATAGCCTGAAATACCTGATATGTTTATCCCTGGCCCCTAAAGTATGCCCACTCCCAGATTATGCCATAGTATTAGGGCCATGGGCCTCCTGATCTGACTCTACTACTGGCAAGTTATTTAATTCCTGCAAACTTTAGTTTCCTCATTTATGAAATGGAAGATGCTGCGGATTGTATTTAAATTAGAAATATATTGAAAGCCAAAGCTGTTCTTGTCCCAGGCAGGCCCTACAAATATTGTGGATGTCCCAAATATGGCACTTAGCACAGTGCCTGGCACATAGGACATACTCAGTATACATGTAAACCTATAAAATAGCTGATCTTTTTTGCTCACTTTGTTGTTACTCCTTCTTGTCTTCCACCACTTTGCAGCCATTCTGCCGGAGTGTTGGGGATCTTAGTGCTTTCCTTCCCCCCTGCTCTGCCTGATGGCAGCTCTCTTTCTTAACACAGAGGCAGAAAATAGCAATTGGGATTTCATGATTGGAGTGGATGGGAAGGCTGTCGGTGAGGCTGTGCGATAAGGTGTGAGAAACACAGGAATCAGCCAGTCAACTCAAAGCCTAACCACAGGATCACATGTGGAGGCTGGACTCTGGAATCTGGAGTTCCTAGCTTTATATCCTTGCTCTACTATGTACACGTTGAATGATATAATTCAGCAAATCTGCTCACCTTTTTCTTCTTTAGTGCCTTCATGGGTCAAACACTAATAACAGTGACCCACAGGGATGTGAGCTCATATATAGAACGTGTTTGGCACGTCATTGTGCTGGGTAGATACTAGCACCTCAGGAGTGGAAAGACATCTACCATTAGAGATGTGGGTGTCACCCCCTTGCATTTCAGAACTTGGTTCATAGGCCACCTTTTCAGTGAGGCCTTCCCTGCCCACCCATCTTAAACCTCAGCTTCCTCTACACTCTGGACTCCCTCTTTCACTTTTCTGCTTGATTTCTCTCTGCAGACTTAAGTTACCATGGTGGCCAGTAATGACAGCAGCATTGTCGTTTGTACAATATGGGAGATTTTTAGAAAATCTTACTACTACCTTTAAGGCAAAACATGGGAGTTGAGGAAGTAGAAGGAGGTTTTTTTGTTTTATTTTGCTTTCACTGGTGACTCTGTTTCGTCATGTGCAGGGTCTGCAAGGTGCTTGTGGCACTCACATTCAGTGGTCGGGATGGCATGTCTCCTCAGCTCATACCAGCATCTCTCCATGATGAGGAGGGTGGTGATTCCCTTTGGCCAAACAGTGAAACCAGAGACTTGAGTTTTAAGACCAGCCAGCTCATGGAACTTGAAGTAGGGAATTAGAGCTTTAACATGATTCCCAGGGTCTCCAATCAGGAACCTCAAATGCTTCTCTTTTGTGTTTCTACCCTCGATTCCAGAGCATAGCCGTTTAGTAACGAGAATGGAAGGAAAGTGTAGAGGTGTTTCTTTGAAAGCATGTGTTTAGAAATGAGAATGTTCAGATATTTCCTTTTACAAAATCAACCTGCTTCACTAGACTGGAGTTCTTGAAGGGCAAATTTTCTGTTTTATTCATAATTGTATTTTTAGTGCCTGGCGGATTGCCAGTACATAATAGAGAGAATGAATAAATAATTGAATAAGTAAGTGGGCTATGTTAATTCGGGGCTTCTTATAGCAAGAGTGTCTGACTAATATTTCTTTACACAAGCTTGCGTCATTCTTAAAATATTCTGTAATAGTTTGCAGCAATCATCTTTGGAACGAAGCAGGTCTTAACTAAAATGCTCACAGCAGTTGTGGACACCACTAAATGCTTGCATCTTTCTGAGACCAGTTGGCAGGCAAGAAGCATCCCGGTAGGTGTGTCGAGGGTATGAGGGACTATACTCCTTCCACCAAGCCAAAGGCTTTTGGAGACATGATAGCCACATGCCCAAGTTCCACTTCAGTTCCCTGAGGGTTTCTTCGTGTCTGTTTGGAAGGCTGAGCCAACGCCAGCAAGAGCATCATTTTAGCACAGCTTGTCTGTGATGCACTCCATGCTGCATGGCTCAGGGGGTGGCCTGCGGGCAGATTTTCCTGCAGTAGAAGGACACTTTGACTAGCCAGCATAGGGACATATGAGGTGACACCTTCCTGGAGACAGAGACCAATGGCCCTTGGTGACCAGCATCCCTTCCAGGACCTGATAAGGAGCTCTTAGGGGACTGTCTCCCACAAAGCTGTGATGTGACCTGCTATAGCACAGAGTCCAAATATGGACACATGGTGACAGTGGTACAAGACAGTGCCAATAATGAGGAAGCCAGGGTCCGATCGTCCATTCAGGACCCAAGCGCATACAAGAGGGACTTCTCATGAGGCCTGAGCTGCTGAAGGCCAGGGCAGTTTGGAGCCTGTAGGACGAACCTGTTCTCCACACTAATGCCAGAGCACTAGCCAGGGTGCTGGGGGAGCTGTGAAGGAACTACTACCACGTAGAGGCTGTGTAACACAAGGGCATCAGAATTCGTTTGTCTGTCACAGGGAAAGCTCTATTTGGATGTTAGTTATGGGATAGAACGCTCATGGGGACACCACTACAACCCTCAGTGTCATGCTGCATCCCCCACCTGTCTTCCAGCATGGGCTACTGCATCCTTGTCGTGTGTGGACTGAGCAAGCTTGGCACGTGGCTGCCTCGAGGTGGGACCAGTGCCCTGACAGTGTTCACTGTGACGCTGCTGCTGCTTTTCTCTTGGAAAACCATGAGACAGAATGAAATCTGGCTGTCACGGGAGTCCCTATTCAGGTAGGATGGAGTGGATAAAAGGGAACCCACTCCCACTTGTTTCATTTTATGTTTTGCTTACATATTTGTTTCTAAACACATGAGGTAACTAGCATGGGTCTAGCAATATTTATTCATCCAGAAAAGAAATTTAGTGAGGTTTTCAATGGGAGATAGAATTTTATTTTCAGTTTTAACTTTGATTTTTTAAATGATATTATAGAATGCCTTATGGAAGCTCATTCTTAGGGAGTTTATGAAAATAAGGCTTGTGGGGAGGTTTGGCGGGTTCATGAATTGAGATAGAAACAGTCTTTAATGATGAGCGGGGCTGTAAAATTTGCTGTAAACATGAGGAAACAATAGTCTAATTTCATTGTTCAGACAAGTGAATGGGAAAGGTGAGCACACAGCAAGAAGGAGGAGACATGCAATACATTTTCTTTAGAATATTTTAGGATAATAAGGTATGATCTGTGATCTAATTGTTTTATTTTAAATATTAAGTGTGAACAAAGAAATGAAAGACATTTTCCTCTGGCACGTTTTTACGTGGTATAGAAGCTGTTTTCTGACTATAACAATGTCAACTCATTGCCCGAAGCTTGTCCTAACGCCTGAACGTCCCTTGGGGCTGCCAGTCAGTGTGTGGTGTTTCTGGGGCTGAGTGTTTCTCACTGATGCCACAGCCCTGGTGACCTTCACCCCGGCTTCCCTTTAACTGCCACACCTGGCATCCCACTATGTTTTCCATTCTCCCCTTCTGTGTCCCCTTCCAGCTTGTGTGCTCACTTAGGACACAATTGGCTAGTTCAATCAACACAGTTTCAATTTGGTTCCCTGCTCAGCTGCTACCCAACATAATTCCTCAGAGGCAAACAACTGAAACAGAATTGGGCTCCCTTGGAAAAAAAAGGGGGGAAATATTAGAAGAGCATAAGGAAGTGTACAGAATTGAAGGGCAGGGATGAACCTGGTGTCTGTATAGTCTGTCTTGAGCCCTTGAGATTTCGCCCGGGGATGAATGGATAAACTTACACCAATTTTTTTTTTTTTTTTTTTTTTACATCAAAGTCCTGGGACAATATATTCCTCTGGCTGAGCTTGAGCTTAAGTCATGTTCCTGCCCCTTGTCCCCACCAGAGCACTGAAATGGTCAAAGAAGCTCTACTGACTCCCACGACGGAAGTTAGGGCAGCAGAGGCCCTTGGGGTTCTACTGAGCCTTCATAAAGGGATGCAAGAGGGGATACCCCACAACAAATCCAAGTACTAGGAGGGGGACAGAGACCCTGGGTTTTCAAAACTTGAGTGAATGAATGAATACACGAATGGATGAACAAACAAGTAGGACAAGTGTTCACTGCATTTTTCTACCACTTTGAAATAATATGGTAGACTCTCTGGTAACCAGATCTCAGGCATCCAGCACTCTCAAACAACCAGAATAATCGGTTGGTTGAGATTTTCCTGATTGCTTAAGTTCTAGTTAATGGAGAGTCTACTAACATTTATCTGGCTTCTACCAATCCCCATGGATGCCCATTAACTGAGAGTCTACTGTATTTCTGATTCTGCTACTTGGCTATTTAACTTCTTTTAGTAGAAAAATAGTCTGGCATGCATATCTGATTAGTTTATTTATTATTACTATGTCTTTGTCATCATTATCATTGTCATCATAATTATTTCAATGGTACTATAGGAACCTGCTATTGTTGAAGGTTTTTGGGTGCATCTTTTTAATGTTTTTTTATTTACTTTTAGGCTTCTGATTCTTTGCAGTCTCTGTCATCTCTGTCTGCCTTCAATGCAGTTCTCTCACAGCACAATGAATCTGTTCCCTTTTACTGCCTAGGACTGAGCTTATTCTGTAAACACAGGGGCATGGAAGTTCAGTAATGTCATTTTCTCCTAGTCTCTGTTGGCTTTTTTTTCCCCTTTGCTTCCAGTAGTTGAGTTGATGCTTCAGTGAGAAACTTTAAAATGATTTTGCCCTGCGTTAAACCCTTTCCGTGAATGAAGGTACTAACAGCAATTGTGTCTTCTAATGATTTTTACTGCTTAATCAGAGCAACTTTAGAAATGGATTTTGGCAGGCAGCAGTTTATTTCCAGGATAACAAGTTAGTGTTCCAACCCTCTACAACTGATGCCAGCAATTAAAAAAAAGAAAAAACAAAAAGCTCATTGACCTTGCATCTAGAAGCTTCTGTTCTTTTAAATGGAAGTATGTAGTAAGTCAACAGTTGATTACAAAAACACAGCCATTCCTCATGTGTGCTTAACGAGACTTTGTGCCCTGAGAGGCTTTTGGTGATCAAGTGGAATTTTGTATAACACACAAATCAAAGCTATAGATTGGGGGTGGCAAACCTATGGCACGCGTGCCCAAAGTGGCACGCGGAACAATTATTTCGGCACGTGGAGCTGTGAATACCATTTAAAAAAATATTGTTTATGCTCTTATAGACATAAAAATAATCGATACCTCTATCTCACTCGATGGGTTGGCACGCAAGTCGAGCGAGTATACTCTTATTTCATAAACTTTGGCACTCAATCGCCAAAAGGTTCGCCACCCCTGCTAGATAGATTTTAAAAATAAATAAGCAAACAAACAAACAAAAACAAATAAAATCTTTGCTAATTGTAATGTGTCTATGTCCTGAGAACACTTTGAAGAATCTGAGACTTTGAGAATATGCCTTTTCCTTCAAGACCAGATGTTTGTGAGAATTTATCTGTGCTGAGTAATGATCAAATCAGTTGAATAAACATTTACCAAGAATCTATGAGGCGTGATAGGGTTAGTGGTTGAGTGTGGGGTCTGGAGTTAGACTTCCTGGCTCTCCTCCAAGTTCCCCACCTAAGAGCTGTGTGATCTTGGGCAAGTTCCTTAACCACTCGATGACTTAGTTTCATTTTAAAATTTGGAGTAACAATCATCTTTATCTCCTGGATATAGTATAAGAATAAAAGAGTATGTGAAAGGGATGGCTGTCATATGATAAACACTACTTAAGGTTTTCAGGTTATTGCTATGCACTGTGCTCTAGGATATGAGGGAAGAAGAGAGTGGGGGGTTAGAAAGATACTGATTGTCTTTAGAAGAGCTGGAAATCTGCATGGCAGTGAGACACATGAGCATATTTTCATATAATGTAGCAAGTGGTAGACAGAGGGAGATACAAGACACTGTGTAAGTGTAGGCAGGCGACTGAGACTGACCCAGGCCTTCAAGGACTGTTCTCGTTGAGGCCTAAGCTGAGTATGCAAGGGTAAGAAAAACCTAAATTAGCTATGACGGCCAAACCCAAGAGCTGGCCAAACTGAGTTACGAAAACGTTGCAGTAGTTCTACATAAGCAGTGGTCTTCGGTAGAGGCCCTGGCCCAGTATTCTCTGTTCCAAACAATAACCCCATTGATGATCCCTGGGACATATGGTCTCATTGAGGCCTTTCTAATTATGTGGGATAATTTTGCTTGTCAGTGCTATAAACAGACTTACAGAATATCTTAAGACAGACCTTTGTGTTAGGGAAAATCCAGGTTTTAGTGAGTTCCATCCCTTCTAGCTGAATACTCACAACAAAGATCCCACTGTGTGATGTAGTTTTAGGAGATACAGGTGGAGGGCCCCTTCACAGCTGTGTACTTCTATTGGCAAAAGTCTTATTTTTTTTAAAGATTTATTGTTTTTGACAGAGCGAAGAGGGAGGGCCCAAAAGCAGTCTCCTTAGTGGTACATCATCAGTTTTCAACATGGTTTCATTCCACCCAGGTGGGTGGGAAGCTGAGCAGGGCAGGAACCAGGCAGGGGCCTCCTGCATGGGAGGCACAACCTCACAAGCTGAGGGCCGAATCGGTAGCTTCCCACATGGGAAGCTCATCCTGGAAAGAACTGAACTCAGGGCCACACCCCAGGTCAGCACATGGGTCCACACAGGCCGGGATTCGATCCTTGAACCCCGGGGCTGTGAAGCAAGTGCTTAACCTGCTGAGCCATCCTGGCTTCCTCTATTGGCAAAAGTCTTACACACAAAAGCACAAGAACTCAGTGCTTATGTCTCATCAGAGGCCCAGAGAAAGTAATTTATTTAAGCTGAAATAGCTGTTAAGGGGAGGAACTAGGATTTGAACCCAAATCTGGTATAGTAGTCAAAGAATACATAAACTTTGCCACACCTAATTTTTACTTTATGTTTTCTAACTTAAGTTAAGCCCATTAAAATGAGAGAGACTGATTGATTTTCATAATTCTAGATTGTGGTATGTTTTCTTTTTTTTTTTCTTTTTGACAGAGAGAGAGAGAGAATAGGGAGGGCCCAGAGCAGTCTCCATAGTTGTACGTCATTAGTTTTCGATATAGTTTCTTTGCACAGGTGGGCCCAGGGCTGTGCAGGGCACGAACTGGCCGGTGGCCTCCTGCATGGGAGGCATGTCCCCATGAGCTCGGGGCCTCCCACATGGGAAGCACATCTGGGGCAGAAGCCAAATTGGGGGCTTCCCACATGAGAAGTTCATCACATCAAGAGCTGAACTGGGGTGTGGGTTTGCACGGGCTGGGACCAGGATTCGATCCTCAGACCCCAGGGCTGCAAAGCAAGCACTCAACCTGCTGAGCCATCTCTGCATCCCCAACTGTTTTATTTAATTCTTATAAAAAACTATAGTATTATCCTAACATGAGAAGAGGGTAACTTGATTGCTCCATATGGGCCTAGTAACAGCCCTGAATCTTACATTTGTTTGGAGTAAATAATATGAATACAATTTGATAAAATCTCCAACCCCACACCCCCAATCTTTCAAATACCTGGAAGCAAAGAGACAACATATTTTCTTTTGTATTCAGTAAAGTGTCTCTGTAAACTCCATTCATGAACTATTGAAATCATGTTTTCCAACCTGTGGCCCACGGGCCACATGCAGCCCAGGACAGCTTTTAATGTGACACAACACAAATTTGTAAACTTGCTGAAAATAATGAGATAGTTTTTTGCAATTTGTTTTTTAGCTTATTAGCTATCATTAGTGTTAGTGTATTTTATGTATGGCCCAAAACAATCTTCTCCTGTGGCCTAGGGAAGCCAAAAGGTTGGATGGCCCTAGTTGAAGTGACCATGGACCCCTCATTAAGAATTTATGGACTACACCATCTCCTCGCTCTGTACAAAACACATTTTTTGTTCCTCCTGTCTGAGTTGTTGAGCCATTGAGCTCAGCAAGCCTTCCAGGGCAGAGAATCTAAAACAGAGATCGGCAAATTCTTTTGTAAAAGGCCAGATAGTAAATATTTTAGGTTTTGTGGGCCGTTCAATCTCTTGCAACTACCACATTTTGCTGTTGTCTTGGTAAAGAGGCCAAGAACACTTGGTAAACACACTAATGTATCTGTGGCCCACAAGGCTGGAGTGTACTTACCAATGATATAATTTAGATGTTCTGATAGTGAAATCCTAATGTTACAAGTATCCTGTGGCACCTGTGTGGGTTAGCATCAAATATCAATCAACCTCAGGAATGGTTCTGACCATATGCTGGCCTTGGTTGAAATCTCTGTTCAACTACCTTATCGATAATAAGGGAGGTACATTAATACTACCCATCTGATAGATGCTTGAAGGGATGAAATGAGATAACCAAGCACTTGATTCAAAATGCGCACCTCCTCAGTGTGGCATTGTGAAACCTGAGGTTAAAGCAGGGTCAGAATAGAGGAAAACCACAGATTCTTCTTACTTTTCTTTCCTGTTAACCTCTGGCTGAACACTATCAATTTTTTTTTTAATGTTTTTCTAATCAGGAATTTGGAGATGGTTCTCCTGACCTATTGTCCGGGGATGCCAACAAAACAAATTGACACTCTACAAACTTGGAGATATACTCCATAGAAGCATCTGGGTTTTTGTGTGTGTGTGATTTCTATTGTTTTCGAGTCTTCTGCAAATGAGGGGTGTGAAGGGAAAATACAAAGTGCATGAATTAACTTAATCCTGAGTGGAAAGGGAGCTTTTTCCATACTCGTCATAATTATTAATGGGGCTTGGGATGCAGCCATGTAATTTACGAACACTGCATTTCCTTTGGAGTGACTATGTGTAGGCCTGCGTGTTTCCATGAAAGTAGTTGGGAGTACTAAATCATAGCATCACGAAAGCTCACCGAGGAAATGGCCCAAGGGGAAGAGCAACCTGGCCAGTATCACTACATGGAAACTTTTGCCTTTGCCCAGTTGTTTATTTGCCTTTTTTAAAAAAACAAAAAACAAACTGTTCATTGTAAAATGAGAGACTGGAAAAATACAGCAGAAAAAAACAGAGAGAACATCAACAACAATGGGAGAAGCAGTGTGTTCTTAGGATTTCAGTTACTCCACCCACATCTGCTGGCCTGTTAGGAACATTATTACTTCCTGTTGCTGTCATGGAACAATGCCCTGATCTCAGCAAGGCTGGGTTTCCACAGTGGTCTTTTCCACAGTGAAACAGAAATTAGAGCAACTCTGCTAATCATACAGAGGGAAGGGTCAAACCCAATAAATATGGCAATTGTATCTATGCTGAAATCGAAGTTCTCTTTAAGATCTGCCTGTTACATTGCACTATTTACTTCTAGATAGAAAAATCAGAAATTTTCTTGGATAGAAATTTGATTGCTTTTAAGCCATTACTATCACACTGACCCATATAGTCAGTCACCCTGTGACTAAATTCACTTTGGGGACTTCCCATTTTAAATATTACACTAAAATCCTAGCGTTATGTGTCAGCCAGTAGGCCTCATCATAGGTTGACTGAAGGAAACTGATGGCTCCACTGGAGCACCCAGATGTCAGCACTTGTAAATCTTTTGTCTTGGGTCAGTCAGTTTGCATGGAGAGGAGAGGACTCTCCCAATCTTCTCCCTGGGGGTCCAATCCTGGCTCCCAATATTCAGAGCTTTATACAGGGAAAGGATTGGCAGTGGGGCAATGTTAGAATATAGATTTTCACTTAATCTACCTTTGCAGTACAGCTCTTCCCCCTCACTTCAACTGGACCTGTTGTTTCTGAGTGCAGGATCCCTCTGATTCAACTTTCCTAGAAAGCAAACCTCTTGCCGTCTGCTGGGACAGGGAAAGGATTGAAAAAAGTCATCTGCATGTACAAAGTAGGACAGAGGATCAGGCGTCTAACTACTCTTGATACAAATTTATGGTCAGTCTGTTTTCATCCACACCCTATGAGAGAGAGACAGAGAGAGAAAAAGAGAGATAACCTAGCTACAGTACCTTTGAAAGTACCAAAGCAACTGTACGAGCACCTAAGCTTGGAGTCTGCTGCTTTAGGATGATCTTTTGCCCTTGGTTTGGTCTCCTGCAGTCCCTGTAAATTCTCTCCTGTGAAGGGTGCCTCAGGCGTCCAGCCAATGAGCTTTAAGTGGAACAATCTTTGCTAGTCTTAAGTTGTTATTTCAAAAAAAGTTCAGCAAAGGTTACAATGCCCTAACA
>PVKE010004119.1:0-21348 GCA_004027555.1 Craseonycteris thonglongyai
GTTTTTTTTTTTTTTTAAGATTTATTTTATTATTTTTGACAGAGACAGAGACAGAGAGAGAGAGAGAGAGAAGAAGAAGAGCCCAGAGCAGTCTCCATAGTTGTACGTCATCAGTTTTTGACATGGTTTCCTTCCACACAGGTGGGCAGGGGCCGTGCAGGGCAGGAGCTGGGCTGGGGGCCTCCCACATGGAAAGCACACTGCAGTTCAGCATATGGGTCCGCACAGGCCGGGATTCAATCCTCGGACCCCGGGGCTGCAAGGCAAGCACTTAAACTGCTGAGTCATCCTAGCTTTCCCCTTTTCTAGTTTTTGAACTATGTATAGTTTTGGGGGTTATTTTATATCAGTGCAATCTAAAAGAACTTTGAGATAATAGAAAACCATTTTTGTACCTACACTCTCCAAGGTAGAAAGAAGCCACTAGTTACCTATGACTACTGAGCACTGGTCTGAGAAAATGATTTTTAAATTTTATTTAATTTTCACTAATTAAAATTAAAATGGAAATAGTAACATGGTAGTAATAGTAATAGTAATAGTAAAACTACATCAGTGCAGTTTTAAAGGACTGTGATTCTCTTATATATAAAATTTTATATCCTGGGGAAGCCGGGATGGCTCAGCAGGTTGAGCATTCCCTTTGCAGCCCCAGAGACCGAGGATCAAATCTCGGCCCTGGCCTGTGCAGACCCATATGCTGAACTGGGTTGTTCTTCTCATGCATGAGGGCCCCAGTTTGGCTTTTGTCCCCCCGTTCGGTCCCTGGCTCAAGGGGGCATGCCTCCTATGCGGGAGGCCCTCAATCCAGTTCTTGCCCTGCGCAGCCCCCACCGACCTGTGTGGAATGAAACCATGTTGAAAACTGGTGACGTACAACTATGAAGACTGTTCTGGGCCCTTCCTCTTCTCTGTCTCCATCAAAAACAATAAAATATTAAAAAAAAAATTATACACTGTATCTAGTATTTTGCTCTGAACATTACAACCTAAATTTTTTGTTTTAAAATTCATAAATATTTTGAATTGCTTCTTAAAGTTATAGTGAACTTAACTAAATGCCTATTGTAAGACAGCTGTTTTATACTATTATATAAAGAGGCACCACCCCCAAAAAAACCCAGTATGTATTAAAAAATGTGTATTTATTCTTACATTCAGTCACCTTCAAACTACTCTCTATTTGTTACAATATACCTACTGAGACACCTTTTCCACTGCTCAAAACAATTTTCGAACTCGTCAATTTTAATGTCTTTTAGTGCTTCTGCTGTTTTTTTGTTTCACCTCTTCCACAGTGGCAAAATATTTGAGGATTTTCTTCATCCAGGGAAATAAAAAAAACGTCGCTTGGGGTGAGACTGGGTGAATAGAGAGGGTGGGCACAGGGATCATGCTCTTCCTGGTCAAAAACTGCTACGAACACTCAGGGCAGTATGGGCAGGTGCACTGTCATGCAACACATTGTTCATGTAAATCAGCTATCACGAAATGGGCAAACACATTTAAAGAGTCTCAAAAAAAATTCACTGAAACTGAATGCAGCCTCTCACATCAGCTGGTACGCTAATGCAGATGGGTTCCTAGAACACTCACCTCGTGAGGAAAGCCTATACTACAAGGGGCCTGCTCCCCATAAGATAATTCTTTTTTTGGGGGGCGGGGGAAGTCCCTACTTGTAAATAGCACTACAGTTTACAACTTTGTATATAAAGATTTTCATACTTAAAATTATCTTTATTACAGTATATCAAAGCACACTGCAAAATTTAAGGCTTTTGATAACAAACAACCAAACAGCTTTCTAGAGGGTGCACTCTATAGTAATGCGTGAATTTGTTCATTGTATTATTCCTTCTCAAGAAGAGAATACTACTCTTTCAAAATATTTTTTCATATCAAAGAACATATGGCATGAAGTGACATATAGGGTGAAGAAAATGATAGCTCACTATGTTGGTTTGAATTGTTTTGAGTATCAGTGAAGCTGAATATTTTCCAATAAATTTACAAACCTGAGTACTTTGTCTTTTGTGAATTATCTGCTCATGCCTTTGCCAATGAAAATTGTCTGCTCATGTTATTCCTCCTAATGATTATAGATTTGTATAAACTCTGCACATACTGAAATCTTTTTTTTTTTTTTAAGATTTATTTTATTGATTTTTGACAGAGAGAAACAGAGACAGAGAGAGACATAGAGAAGGGGGAGGGCCCAGAGCAGTCTCCATAGTTGACATTAGTTTTCCATATAGTTTCACTTCACAGGCGGGCGCGGGGCTGCGCAGGGCAGGAACTGGGCCAGGAGCCTCCCACATAGGTCCCAGTAAGAACTGAACTGGGGGCACTCCCCAGTTCAGCATGTGGGTCCACATTGGCAGGGGCCGGGATTCGATCCTTGGTCCCTGGGTCTTCAAAGTGAGCGCTTAACCCACTGAGCCATCCCAGCTTTCCCCATACTGAAATTCTTAACCATTATTTTAGTGTTTTAGCTTTTGTTATTTTCAATTTTGAATATTTCATGTATTTGAAATCAGATTAAATCACCTCAATATTTTTAACTAGAAAATAGTTCTACTTTACTATAAAAATCAAATTTCAGTTTCCCAATGGGTATTTTCCTTAAAGCCAACTTGTTTCTTGTACTAGCTAGCTTGGTAAGCATAAGCCATAGCTGAACCTAAAAAAGTATTTTGCAAATTGTACTACAGCTATTAGCAAGGAACAAAGTCAGCTTCTTTTGTTTTGGTTGTCCACTTTCTGAATGCACAGTTGATGAATTGTGACGTGAACAAACTGTTGAAGAATCTGGATGAAGAAGATATAAAAATAGGCTGTGAGGATGTAGAAATAAAGGATAAAAAGAAAGTAGCTTGGATGATACAACTGAGTTTGGAAACCATGAAGAGCTTGAGACGGTTCAAGGAAGATTTGACCTATCTACACAAACCAATCATGCACACATCAGTACATCACACTGAATCTGAGCAAATTCCGGGTGTATTCTTCTAAGAAAGAGTAAGTCTGGGGAAATTAGGAGTGAAATGAAAATAAACTAAGACAATACAGTAAAATATTTCCTCAAAATAATTTTTATGGACAGGCCATTTTGGTCCATAAACATGTGGTTGCCTAAATCTTTGGCAAACACAATAGCGTAATATCAGTGTCGGGATAAGAGCTTGATTTGCCTGCATACAAAGGGGTAATTTCAAAAGACTTGTATGGGATGCTTTTTGGGGGCTGTGTCCAATGGGGTACCACTTGACCTGACCCCATGATCACATACATACAGAAATTATCGTTAACTCTTGGTTCCTAAATCTTTTTTCTCCTCTTCTACCCTCTAAAGACTGAGGGCATATGGCTAGAATTTCCACTGAGAAGGATCAGACAATAGGTAAAAATGGAGAAGATAGGGAATTAAGAGTAAGTTTGCAACTGACAGATGACAATAAGCAGATAAACTGATCAAATGAGAAGAAAATTAAGCAGAAAAGAGGTGTAACCTGTTGGTTTGACAGTTTGTTACAAGGAATATACAAAATATTCTGAAAATAATTCCCTTGTAAAATGAAGTTGGTAGTCAGACTGAAAAAATCAAGAATTATATGACTTCACTTTTATGGCAATATAAAACTGAAAGTAACAAAGAAACAAAAATTCATGGATAGTCAACAGTTTAGTGGTTACATGAGGGTAAAGGAGGGAGGAGGATGGGTGAGGGAGGAGGATGGGTGAGGAAGGAGAGGGAATTAAATATACGGTGATGGAAAGATAACTGACTCTGGGTGGTGAGGAAGTAATGCAATATATAAACAATGTAACGTAGAATTGTACACCTGGAACCTATGTAATTTTTACCAACCAATGTCACCCCAGTAAATCTAACAGTTAATATAAAAAAATAAATAAACAAATAATATGAGTTTGGTGCATTACATTCCTAAGGCTATTTACTTTTAAGAATAATGATTTGTCATATAATTAACAGGAATTTTTAATGTCTTGTTTTTAAGAACAATATATAATAAAACTTTTTAGACTCTAACCTGTATTTTTAGTTTATAATTGTTATACTTATTTTTATATGAAATTGAGTAATATTAATGATAATTAACATTTGTTTAGGGGAATATACACTAGATTGTTTGAAGCACTTTACTATGTAAAAGAGGCTACAAGCTTTTCTGTAAAGTACCAGATAGTAAATATTTCAGGCATTGTAGGTCATGCTGTCTTTGTTGTAATTACTGAACTCTGCCAATGTAGCAGGAAAGCATTTATGGACAAATACATAAATTAATGTGTGTGGCTGGGCTTCAATAAAGCGTTGTTTTGGACATGGAATTCAAATTTCATATGTCACTAAATATTTTTCTTATTTTGATTTTCTTCAACCACTTAAAAATGTGAAAACCAGTCTTGGCTTCTGAGCTGCATAATAACAGGTAGTGGGCTAGATTTGGCCTGGGGGCCATAGTCTGCTGAACCTTGGTGTACAACCGCATTTAATTCTCACACCAATTGAAAGCAGTAGTTATTATTGTGATTCCTATTTCCTATGTGAAGAAACTGATAAAAAGCAAGTTCAGTATCATACCTAGTATGTAGTTAAATAACTATGATAGCTATTTGAATCATTAACAACATTCTATTTTACACACACACATATGTGTATATGAGTTTGAGTATATTTACTTACAATTTATATGCAGAGAATGTATAATGTATGATGAAACACAGGTATGTGGAAATAAAAGTAAGGTTTCCTCCCTCCTATCAATCTGTTGTAATATCTTTGAGCCTTAATTCTTTCTTTCCACAGTATGCAGGGTGAAACATAAGAAAGAGAAATCAATATTTTAATTTATTTGCTTAATTTTTAGTGCCAGGGTAGTAGGTGTATTTACCCAGATGTTACACACATGTACAAACGCTTTTCCAGAAGATTAATATCATACATCTGGCATTTTAAATCAATAAAATTATTGTAAAATAGTCCTCATTTGAAGATGATGATGTATTTTTCATATTACTTTAAGGGCTTTTAAAAAATAATTATACAAATATCCATAGTTAATAAGATACTAATAATCTATGTGTAGATTTACTCTGTCTCTGCTTTTACTCTCAGGTCCTCTGGATCAGGGGTCCCCAACTCCCCAGGCCATTAATCACTACTGGTCCATAGCCTGTGAGGAACTGGGCCGCACAGCAGAATGTGAGTGATTGGTGAGCAAGTGAAGCTTCATCTGTATTTACAGCCACTCCTATTACTCACATTACCGCCTGAGCTCTGCCTCCTGTTAGATCAGTGGTGGCACTAGATTAGTTGTATAATTATTTTATTATATATACTGCAATGTAGTAATAGAAATAAAGTGCACAATAAATGTAACGCGCTTGAATCATCCTGAAACCACAACCCTTCTCTGGACCCCAGTCTGTAGAAAAATTGTCTTCCACAAAACCTGATCCTGGTGCCAAAAAGGTTGGAGACCACTGTCCTAGATGACTGACATGTGAAGGGAGGGCAGGGGAATAAACATGAAAAACTCAAACCACTCAGCTTCAGTTTATATGTCTACTAAAAGGTATGATTATAGGTTTTGCAGGAAAACTTTTGGCTGAAATTCTGTTGTATGCATTATCTGTAGTCCTCAATGGTTTATTTGAGCCTTTTTTTTTTATCAGTAGTTTTATTTGACAAGTGAACAACAGAACAAAGTCCTGGTACATTTTAAAAGCAATGTTTACTGTCTGCTTAAAAAAAAAAAAAATCAAGTTTGTAGTTAAGATGGTGGAGTAAGTAAATGTGCTCACCTCCTCATGACCACATCAAAATTACAAGTAAAACACAGAATAGCCAACACTGAGAATCACCTTAAGTCTAACTGAACCAAAGCCTTACAACTAAAGACATACAGAAGAAGACATCTTGAGACTGGCAGGAAGAGTGATGATGTGGAACAGGCTGGTCCTATAGTTGCAAGCAACCATTAAAAATTGAGAGGGTTGGGAAAGCCGGGATGGCTCAGCAGGTTAAGTACTTGCTTTGAAGCCCCAAGGACCGAGGATCGAATCCCAGCTCCGGCCCTGGTGGACCCACATGCTGAACTGGGGTGTGCTTCCTGAATGCGGTGAGGCCTCCAGTTCAGTTAAAAAAAAAAAAATTTTGAGAGGGAGGTGTTTATCCAAAGAAGACCAAAACACTAATTCAAAAAGATATATGCCCCCTTATGTTCACTGCAGCACTGTTTTCAATAGCCAAGATACAGAAACAACCAAAACGCCCATCAATAGATGACTGGATAAAGAAATTATGGTACATTTACACAATGGAGTATTACTCTGCAATAATAAAAATGAAAAATTACCATTTGTGACAACATGGATTTGACCTATAGGATATTCTGCTAAATGAAATAAGTCAGACTAAGAAAAGCCTATATATCACTTATATGTGGAATCTGAAGAACAAAACGAACAAACAAAACAGAAACACACTCATAGGTACAGAGAACAAAGTGGGTGAAGTAGGTGGAGAGATTAAGAAGCACAAATTGGTAGCTAAAGAAGTTATGAGGATGTAAAGTACAGTATGGGGAATACAGTTCATAGTATTGTAAAAACTATGTATAGTGTCAGATGGGTACTAGACTTATTGGGGGGAGTCACTTCTTAAATTATATCCACAGCTGGCCACTAAGCTATACACCTAAAATTCATGTAAAATACTGAATGCCAAAACATTCAAAAATAAAATTATTCTCTAATCATAAAAAAAAAAAAAGTCAGTATTCCCATCTCGAATGACTTACTGGTAGGTACAAAATAATTCACCCTAACACATGTGGACAAACTCAAAAGATCTTTTTTTAGAAAATTATGAAGTATTTAATTATGCTTTGGACAAACAAGCTTTAAGAAACAATGTGCTACCACCACCACCCCTTTTAAATGGGTGTATAATATACATATAACAGTAATTACTATATAAGGTGCAAGAATATTATAAAATTTACAAAGAGACTAAACATTACTTTTTCAACAAAAAATCATTAAGCACATCAATGAAAAACTGAGAACTGGTTGTAAAGTATTGTAAAGTATTAAGATGGAAAGTTTTACTATGTTGCCCTAGAGAAGAGTTTTCTTCTTCTCTTTGCTCTTAATTCTGCTAAAAATCATTTAAATGTTTAAATGATTTGTAAACATTTTTAACAAAATGCTTTTATAAAATATTTCTTATACAACCTTATTACAAAATTGGGCAACAAAACAAAATATTTTTCAAGTATTAATGGTCCACTCTGTACAGAAAATTGTCCTCTGGGCTCATGGTTGGTACACAGCCTTGAAAGAGTAAATATAATTTAAAACCTTTGAGGTAAAATAACTCTTTAGGTATCTAGAAAACACATCAATAAATGTATTGGAAAATCCATAAACTCACAAATACAAATGTGCTGGAGACTAGAATATTTGAATAAAAATAAAAGGAGAAGGGATCAAAACTAACTCTAATGTTGAAATGGAACAGAAGAGGGAAATGGGACACCACAGATCTCAAAACTGCCAGAAAAGAGGTAGGCAGAAAGAGTTCAAGCGTTGAGGATGATGTGTGTTGTAAGCTGGCTAATGTTCAGTTTATAGTGGAGGTCCATTTTGGCTGATAGTCTTTGCTGACTGGTAGCTGTATTACACTTGTTAAATACTTGGTGTTTCCAAAATTTTGTAAGTTGATAAGCTGTAAGTTTCATTCAACTCGAAGAACAATATTTAGAATTCCTCAATCTGTCCTTTCCACTCCCCCACCAGTATTTTCATCTTTAAGGCTGAGTAAAGGGTTAAGGAACTGCTGCTCCTGATGTAACTGAACTATCCAGGTGTAACTCAGGACCTATAAGTGGAAGGAATTTTGGGTGACAGTGACCATGTGTTCTTAATGGCTATGATAAAAGAAAGGGAACATAGGTTCTATACATATATATTTTCACTGACTTTATAATGTAACTTAACAATTAGGACCAGAATGCAAGAGTGTAAGTTACCCTTAAAAGTGTATTTTGAAGGTACCACTGGTGCCCAAAAAATCAACTTGTGCCCTATTGTCTGATGTAGACTGTTATTCCTCTAGTAGTCAAAAAGATCATGGTTCCCTTAGTGAGAACGTGAAGTTTGCTTTGGGTGTGGGTTTGCAGTTAGGGTGGTTAAACAAAGAATCAGTATCACTGGAGTACCACACAAGGCTCACATCCACACTGCGAAAAAACTGGTGCTAAGTGAGGTATGTAGGAATGGAGAACAACTATGGGAAAAACTGATTCCATTTCTCCACCTCACATTATTTCCCTGCATCCTTTCTTTTGGTGAAAGGCAGCCCTTGTTCTCTCATCCTTTTCTCGTTTTTTGGTTTTTTTTTTTGGGGGGGGGGCAGGGGGACTGAACATCTGTAACTACTTTGCATACAAGCACTCTTCACTTAATGACCTACCTGTTTAATGACTGCTCAGACTTATGATTGGTTCTTCAGCACAGGGAATCCCCTTTCTCAGTCTCCAATCTCCTTCCCAGAGTCAGTTAATATTTACTACATGAAGGGTTTACAATCATGCAATACTACACATTTCATTTATAAGTGTGGTGTCACAAGATATCTATTGAAAAATACATACCCTGTGGTGCTATGACACCACCCCCTTGAAGCTCCACACTTATCAACCAATCTACTTAATGGCCTAGTAGTAGGAATGGAACTCGGTCTTTAAGTGAGGAGTGCCTGTAAATCCACTTTTGACATGACTGTGTATTTCTATAGCATTTCTAAAAGTGACAATGATACTGAAAGATTTAGGCAGTCTTAAAGACATAACTTGGAATGCTCAATCCATTTTGATAAAGGTGAAAAGACACTTCCAAAATTATTGTGACTGCAAAGAAAGCTTTCCCATGATCTAAACTTTAAAAGACAAAATGGGGGATGAGGGGACGAACTATGAATAAAATCACATAATCAAAGATACTTAGGTAATGTCAGGAATTATAAAAATTACCATCAGTTTCTATGCTAATAGGTGCTCAAAAATTGCTAAGTAAATAAAGGTAAAAACTGGAAATGACTCAAAATTTTGAAAACTACCATAAACATTTTTAATTTGAAAGAAATTTTCAGAGACTTTCAGGAAGAGACATATTTACTCCATTCTGTTTCCTTTGACCCTCCAAAAATGAAACAAGAAGAAGAAAATCTAATGAAGAAACTGGAAAATTCCAAACACAGATGTGGAAGAATATCTGTCAAATATGTGATATCAGCAAGACCCTAAAAGGATGCGGAAAGCCATTAAGCACCTTTCTGTATTTCAGTCAGGCTGAGGTTTATGTAACCAGAGCATCAAGACACACTCAAGTGATAAAACTTACACTCAGAACACAGAGCACTGGAGGTGTGAACTAGTAGTCCTTGCACTAGTTTGATTTTGACAAATCAAAAACAGTAATGTGATCGTGCTTAGAAATATGAAGGGAACATAACAGAAACCAAAATATAAGAGTTGAGGACAGTGTCTCTTATCAGAACTGTGGATAGGTGGCAGTTGAGGAAGTGCCTTTTTAAAAGGACATTTTTTAAAAATTTATTGACAGAGAGAAATACAGAGACAGAGACAGAACTGAACTGGGTGAGCTCCCAGTTCAGCATATGGTTCTGCACGGGCCGGGGCTGGGCCGGGATTCGATCCGTCGTCCCCGGCGCTGCAAAGTGAGCACTTAACCCACTAAGCCATCCCGGCTTCCCCGGAAGTGCCTTTTAAACAACTATATATCTGTTAGTCATTCAGCTTTGTTAGCCATTGTTTCATTTAAAAAATACAAATTAATTTTTTAATTTTAAAATAAAAAGATGTACTTGTTTATGTGCAAAAAATAAATTTCTGTTAAGATATACACAAAATTGCTGGTAGTAGTTATCCAAATTTGGGAATGGAAAAGGAAGAATGAAAATATAAAGGAATTCTTACTCCCTTCTATACCCTCTGTCTATTTAGAATTTTTAATGATAATCATGTATTATCTTGGTTGTTAAAATAAAATGACTAATATATTTTATGAAATTAACAATATATTTATCTTATATTAAAAGTAATCTAAAAATCAAAAGGCATGTCTGTCATCTAAGGTAAAAATAAGCCCATTGTTGGGAGTAGCAAATGCAGAGTTGACAAATGTCATAAAAATCAGACTCTTAACCCCTACTTTGCTCCTGAATACTCTGTTGAGAAGGCTCTTTATATTGAAAAAGATAAAGAGATCAATAAGAAAACAAGATTGGTAAGTTGATTATAAGAGGCAACCCTAATTGCTTTAAATGATATCAAGACATTCACAGGCAATAACCAATCTCATTTTAGCTATCACCATTTTCATCAACATTAGTCTATATCAGGAGTCTCCAAACTGTGGCCCACGACGCCCTCTCATCCGGCCCGTGGAGACCTTTTTATCTGAATAAAATAATATTAAATAAATAATTAAAAACAACATCTATGTTTTGATTCCTTTTTATTTGGACCTAGAGTGTGTAGTTGGCCCCCAAACTGCTGTTTGATAGTTAATGCGGCCCACGGGCTGAAAAGTTTGGAGACCCCTGGTCTATGTGATTAGCAAGGCCAGAAGGGAATGGGTCTAGGGATCCTGATATTGATGGGAAAGAGACAGAAAGAGATGGTAAGTAGAGAAAAGTTTGCCCTCACTGCAGTTGGAAAATCTTAGGTAGTCTAAGGATAACACAAAAACTCTATACACCTATCCACAGTATCTCCTACACAACAGCAAGTGTAAGTGAGACAGAATTAGAGACAACTTCACTGACTCCAGGAATGTGTCCAGAACTCCTAATTCCTGCACAAGAACTTACTTCTTAAGCATCTGCTCTGTGATAGGTAGTGGATGTGTTACCTCAATTAATTCATGCAACCTTGTCCGATGAAGTACTCTTGTCTCCCACTGCAATGATAATGAGAGCTGAGTCTTAATTTTTAATTTCCCCGTCTATAAAGTCCATGTTTTTTTCCTACTAAGCCACAATCGGTGAGGAATTTTAAAAAGTATTCTTATTCAAAAAAAGCAACATGTTTGAGATGTTGGTGAAATTCCTCATGTTTTATTCTCACAGGACAATAAGGAACAGAGATGGGTAGTCAGGAGAGCTTAGTTCTCAGCCTGTCCCCCATGGCGACTTCTTGAGAAGTCTTTTCTATGAGAAGTCTTTTCACCTCTCTAAATTCCAGTTTCCTGATCCATAGACAAAATAAAATCCACTGAATAAAATACTAATACGATAAATATTTTCAGCTATTATTTTTCAATGAATTACTTCAATATTCATCTACCTTTACTTCTAAATTTACATCAATTACATTTCAAACATTATCTTTTATTTTTCTTAATTATTAAAAGCTGTCATTTCATGGTACTAAAAACACAAAAGCAAGGCAATGAAAGGACAGTAAATGACAGAGATTCTCCTAAAATACTCTGCAAAGACCTAAGGATTCACTACTGTTCTGGGAAATGGAAACAGGTGTTCCTAGCACTCATGCCTTTGATACTCCTAATTAACTTTTAAGGACAAGCATAAAGCTTTGTAGAGCCTGATGCCTTATGTAGGCACTACAATAAATGTGGGTCATAAATTGCCACCCATTAAATAGCTGTGGAGGGTGATAGGCGTGAATCAGTTTCAAACCACAGCCTAGCCCAATAGGCTATAAGTATTAATAGTAAAACCCATCAATCTAGGTCTGGATACTTCTGAAAGCTCTGGGTAACATAAATAGAAAAAATTTATTTAATGCTTCTTTGCTGAAATTTCCTAGTTCTACAAAGGAAATGTCAACGGCTCTTGCCAAAAGCACATGGAAATCAATGGCACAACATGCATATGGCAAATGTTTAGTAAGTTACAAAGTAAATATAAACAACAAGTGTTTAATATGTGGATGTTGGCTCACTGAGGTGTGAGTTAAGTGCACCACATGGTCTAGGCACCACCCCTGAGCCAGTCCCAGGTGCTCTATCAGGACTGCTCCTATTACACTCAGATTCCACTAGAGTGAAAAAGTTGTGTGCAGGGATGCAATGATTCAGGCTGGGGGCAGGAGGAAGCCTGAGAGATGGGCGTGTCTCCTACATGGAGCCCGGCTTCTGACATTTCCAATGGCTGACTGTATCCCACCTTCTCCATTTCTACATTCTTAGCCTCAGCATTTGGGAAGGACATTGGGCTTTACACTCCACTCCACTCTGTCCCCAGGGTCTTAATGTTATACCTGGTTTTGATATTTTCTTTTTCTCCTTCACTGCCCCAGGCAGAACATTTGACTAGTACCAGGCCCTTGTGTACAGGCTCACCTGTACAGGAGCAATGTACTGATGCCAATGAGACCTTCACAAAGTAAGGGTGTTGGGCATTCACCCCAGTGTACCCCTTGTCATAATTCCCTTAACCAGGTATCAGAACATTTTCAAGGAAAACAGGTAGAAAGCTTTAAACATATCAGCAGCCCCTTCTCATCTTTCCTTTTCTCTTTGTCTCGGTTTCTCAGGAATGTATGTGCACAAGAATAAGTTTCTGATGAGAACTGAGGCACTTTAGGAACACTCATTTACAAAATGATATGCTAAGTGCAGATCAATTTTTTTCTAGTCACTAATATTAGGATGGGTTTTCTAGGCAAACAATTGTTGATGTAATTCCACTCACTGAATACACAGTTGAAAAATTAAATTGGTATTGGTCTAAAATACTGTTTTTCAAACTATTGATGACAACCCATAGTAAGGAATACAGTTTACATAGTAATTCAGTAATACATGCACATAGACACACATACAGCGGAAACTAGTTTCATGAGACAATATTTTTCCTTATACTCTATTATACTCAGTTGCATTCTATCGTCCCTATGCTATTCCAGTCAAAATAAATGCTAAACAAGACCCATTGCAGTAAACAGATTTTACACCCAGCAATGTATATTGAGTGCTGAACAAAATATTGCCAAAATTCTGTATTTCTTCACTTACTTAGATGGTCTTCTCCTCAATCACACTAGAATAGCAAATATTTTGCAAGATTGAGCTAAAAAATCTCTTTAGCCAAATGGATACATAGTTTTTAAGTCTTGTGGTAGAGATTCTGATTGGCAAAAGAATATTTGATTAGTTACATCTAGTACATCTTTAAAAATTTTTATCTCCATTAAAAGTCAGCTGCAACCATATTTTCCATTTATAAATACCAAATTCATATTTTAAAAAATCATACAATTCCTTTCTATCAATATGAAGATAGCTAATGTATGATCTAACAACTTCAATTATACTGATCCTTGTATTTGTTATAGGATGATTAAGAACAAATGTTTTGGACACTCAATATTTCTTAAATGTAAAATATGCAAAACAGACAAGGAAGCAAAGAAATCTGCCTCTCCCAGCAGCGTTAATTCTAATAGTTTTTACTTCATTATAAAATACAGATGGAGCCTTAGTAAGAATATTTTAAGTGTAAAGAGATTTTTGAGATAATATAATCCCATTAGTAATTATCAGGCTATTATCATTAGAAAAACAACCTGAGTTAGTCAAGGTCATTTCCAAGATGGTACACAGATACTGACCCATGCCCTCTACTTTCCAGCCAAATGGAGTGGCTCAACCGTCCCTGAAAATACCTGTGTTTGGTTTTGTTGCCTTTATTGCACCATTCTTTCTGATTGGAATATCCTATTCCTTACCTCACTTCTTTAGAAAAAATGGCCTATTTTGAGTCTCATCTTAAAAGCCACTTCTTTCTTGAAGTCTCCACAGCCATCTAGCTAAAAAAAAAATAATAACCTCTGAAATCACACAGGGTTTGTTAACATCATTTGTGATATTAATCTCCCTTGACTTTTTATTATAATTATTCATGGAAATGTTTTATCAACCCTGATAGATTGTGAGCTTTTTGGAGGATAACGGCTGTGTCTTACTTTTCTATACTCTCCTAACATTCAAATATAACCTTGTTATGGCCAGTGATCAATAAACTTGGGAGAACAAACATTTTGAACAAGGGTGAAAAATGTCATTTATCTAAAACTGTGGAGTAGCATGTATTTAATGCTACCCTAAAGTGACTTAACTCTATAATGACTCACGAGTCTAAATGAAGGGAGACCCATGACTGCTTTGCCTTTCCAAGTTTTTCCCTTTTAGATTTCTTTACAAATCTGTTACCCCTTTAATAGTTTAAATAGCATGTATCATGTATAGACAGTGGAATCCCATTTAGCAATTAAAGGTGATTAAGGGAGCTATTAGGCATCTGCTTTCAGTATTATCCCAGGCATGGGAATCAGTAAGAACCTACCTTTTCCCCCCAAGCCATTAATACCTTGATTTTGGAAGAGTTTACCCAGCTTTCTTTGTGGTCTTGCCTTCCTAAGGTCTACAATGATTCTCATGTTCTGTGAAGGTATTGCCAACAGAACAGAAATATTCCAGAGTGGGTTGAGTGGATTATCTGATTGAATATGCAGGCCTAATAATTTCATACTGAGAACTAACTCTAGGTGAGCCTGACATGTAATCAGTAAAATGAACAAACACATGCTGTAATCCTCACTTAAGCAACTTAAATGCACTTCAATATAGTTGAGTGTGTTCCATACAGTCCAGTAAAGAAAAGATAAGAATAAATGTGTTTAGCCGAGAATTAGGTAGAAATTTTATAATGGGGGTGAGTGGGCAGGGGACCTAAGGGTATAGCCAGCTGTGATCTCACTCAAAAGCAATGCTGCCACCCTGTGGATACCAAGAGTCAGAATCTGTATCTGAGAAGTTCTCCCTTCTCAGTGATAAACAAGGAAAACCTTTCACTTCCTGTAATTTCAATTTGATGGCTGCTGTCAGGACAACTAGGAAATGAGGCAAGGAACAGAGACCTCAGAAGAAAAAAAAAACTAGGTCAGAGAAGTGAAGTTATTATATTAATTCTAACAGGAACAGTGGCCCTGCCAAGGGAAATGTAAAAATGAATTTGAAATGAGGTGCCACTGTCCCGAAAAATGATGGCTATAAGTACGCCGTGTCCATGTTCAGGCCATGTGAGAGTCTCATATGGTATATAAGAGTGCTTATTAATGCTTCCCTTGGATGTGGATGACAAAATGGCTTTCTCTAACGCTTATCTTCCACAAACTGGGGAGGAAAACCTCATTAAAAAAAAAATCTATTGTCACTTGTACGTTAATCCCTCTGGCAAGTATTTCTTTTTTGCAGTTGAATTGTCAAACAGATAACAAAACAAAATAAACATGGTGTAGAGAGGTCCCTAGGCAAAACCGCAGTTAACACGCCTCAGTAAAAATGGTAGCAGCACATAGAAATTTGAAAAATATAAGGTGCAGAAAGTTCCAAAGGTTTGTTAAGAGCTTTATTAGAAAGTGACTCTATTGGCTACTAAGGAGTGTGTCAGTGATGCACTGGGCATGCAGAGTAGGTACTCCATCAATGTTTGCTAAATCAATGGAGTTGCCAGGCTGAGAGAAGTTCTGATTAGACTGAGAGAACAAGTCTTTATACCTCACTCAAGCTTAAGTCACAAGCAGGACAGGCAGGCTGAGTTCATCCAGACCCAATTTCCTCTGTTTACAAAAGATCCAAATGAGACCTGCAGAGGTTGAAGAATTTGCTCCAAAACCCACAAAGCATTTCTGGTAAAGCCAAGACCAGAATTCAGTTTTCTCACCCTTCAGTGTAAGGCTCGTTTTTTCCTTGTTTTGCTACATGGAACAGTCTGTTATTAAAGCTCATAGCCTGAATTGTTTTTGCAAACTTACTGGGTTACTGTACAAGTTATTCTGCCTGTTAATTTTGTCTTACTTCCTTCAAAGTGATTTTAAATTGAGGGCAATTTAAAAATTAGCATTCTTATAGATGAAAATTTAGTGGCTTTGCTGAGAAGTTTTTTATAAATCAGTAGTAGGAAATTAAAGTCCCGTTTTGAAGTCACATTGCTCAGACACATATGTGAGATACTTTCTTCAGTATGACCACTGGGGTGATGGGGTGGTGGTGGCAGGCGCATGTGTGCACACACCCATACACACACACACCCATACACATACACACACACCTAGAAGAAAAAGGTTTCGGATTATCATATGAAATAGCTATAGAAGGCATAGTCACATTCACTTTTACAAAGTCTAACATGTCTTCTTTAAGATGATAAATGGTCCCTTTGTCAGTCATGCTTACTTTGGCTATTGACGACTGAGTATGGACATTACAGCCTCAGAATGATGAGGGCTAAGACTGAGTTTCTCTTTGACTGAGAAGCAAATAAGCTTTCATATATTTAAAGAGGCCTGCAGTTAGAAAGACTCCAATTTACATAATAAATATGAAATTCTTTCAGGAGGATTCTCAGGAATGCGGTATATGATGGGGCAGGGGGTGGGGGGACCTGTGTGATAGGGAGAGGACATTTAGTCCGAAAATTTAAACAATACTCATGATGTAGGTAAGATTACTTTTTCCCTAGAGAGGTATAAAAATACCAATTTGGTATCTATCTGATGACTATGTTTATTATTCTCTAGCATGCTTCTTAAAACCATTATTGCATAATATGAACAATAGAAAAGGCATTGGTCTCCTTTGAAAAATCAATATATCTGAATTAAAAAGTTCGTAAGCCAGTGGGATATTTAACAATGATAAATTACACTGTGTGCTTACTAAATGCAGTAACAATTTTCTAATTTGAAACAGTAAAGCAAAATCTTTCAAACTCTCACGTCCTGACGGTATCTTTGTCAAATCACTTTCTTTTTCTCTTGTGGGGATCAGTCAAGGAAAACAAATTTCTTCTGAAAGCAAAATCTCACCCTTTTCCCAATAAGCCCTGAGGAGTGAAGTATTGAGAAATAACACTGGAGGAGTGAGAGGAGTCCAAATTAAAAAGAGGAATTCAAAAATTCTAGTCTCTTTTGATAGCAATCCCTTACATGTTATTAGGCATTAGCTTAGGCATCCTTCCTCAGCACTGGGTCCCTCCAAAACAGGGTTAGGTGCTTTTTTGTTTCTGTTCCCATACCCCTGGTACATAATGCTGTGGAAACACTTTAGTGCCATACTGCATGATCACTGCCCACTAACTGCAGTGTCTCCTCCATTGGGCTGGAAGCTTTTAAGAACAGGAGCAATATTCTGTAGATTAGAGCATCCTAAGCATCTAGACAAGTCCTTGGGATACTCCATAAATAATTCTTGACAAAATAAATATTTTATATGGATTATCTCATTTAACAATCATAAACAGCTCTCTTAATGAGCCCAGTAAAAAAAGCATTAGTGAGCTGCAGAATTCCCTTGTCCTGCCATCATACTCCCAGCCCTGGATATATCTGAGCCGTGATGGTAGATACCACATGATCCTGGGTAGTGGACATGTTATGACCAGGTAAGTGATGCTTTTTGCTATATATGTGTCCTGTACAGGATTTGAGGGTCAACAGGAGTCATTAACAGAAAAGACAAAGTTCCAACACCTGCCAAGTTTGTCAAATTAGGTGACTTATTTCAAGTGCACATTACAGCCTGGACAGAAACCACGTGGTATGATTGTGAATTTCTGAAAAGCCAAAACTGCAGACAGCAACCTGACTGGGAGACTGGTCTGCCCTTATGGCAAAGGCTATTCACTATCCATCCAAATGAGTTTATTCCCTTTTCCTTAATGATAACAGAACTGTAGCCAGAGAAATGCCTTCCCAGCTAGAATCCATGTCCTAGCATCTGTTACAGTTCTATGGGATCATCTGATGAAGTTCATGGAACATGAACAGAATGATGGGTGCCATTCTGTGCCTGTAACTTAAAATTGCAGGCGTAACTCCACCATGCTTTGCTCTACTTTCAGCTGATTGTCCATCCATGTGGCAGTGACCCAGCTTCAACAGCCCACATGACAACCACGTCCTAGGAAATGGGAGAGCGCTGACTTGTGGGGAACTGGGCTTGTGACTGGCCACGAACAGCAGAGCTGCTCTGCTGAACTGGATTGCTTCCTTAAAAGAGACAAAAAGAGAAATTAATGTCTCTATTCTTGAAGCCACTATCTTTTCAGGACTCTTTGTTACAGCAGCTGAGATTTCCCCTAACTAATAAATCCTCTAAGGAACAATTTGAATTAGGAGGAGTCGGTGGCCTCATTTCCCCTTCATATTTCTGAGCTTCAGGTTTCTTTCTGTAAAATGAGAAGGGCGACTAAAATCCTTTCTGGCTCTAAAATTCTATGATTCATCATTATTCTTATTCCCAGGAGACCTAGCCAATCCCACCCTAAAAAGCATGTTGTTCCTTCAAGTTTGCTTCCACTGTGCCTTGTCAAAGCCCGCTCCACTCCATGGCTTTCATTTACACTGAAAACAGCTTGTTATCTCAACCTGGAGCTTTTGCCATTTACTGAGGATCAAAGCCTTAAATTAAAGGATTGAGCTCCTATCTGAAAGTTCAGGTACCAACTGGAGCTGATGAAATTCTGGAATGGCAAAGACTTTCCATGAAATGCTTCCAGTTAAATAGAACCTTCAAGTTAAGCTCTGCTTGTATTAAAACATAAACATGCTGAAAATGTGTTATAACTGTCTGCCAACAGGAGAGAACTTAACCCCACAAGTACTACAAACAAAAACTCCTTCCCCCAATTTTTTTTTTTTTTTTTTTTCTAAACCAGCAAAGGAACAATCCTCAAGGACCCAGGATCACATAATTTCTTTCAAGGCTAACCCAATATTAATCTTTCACCAGACCTGCAAATAATTACAAACTTTCTATCCAGGTTAAAAACTTCTTTTGTTGGGGAAGCTGGGATGATGGCTCAGGGGGTTAAGCACTCACTTTGCAGCCCCGGAGCCCAAGGATCGAATCCCGGCCCTGGCCCAGGTGGACCCATATGCTGAACTGGGGTATGCCCCCAGTTCAGTTCTTGCTGGGGCCTATGTGAGAGGTTTCCGGCCCAGTTCCTGCCCTGCGCCCACCTGTGGAGTGAAACTATTTGGAAAACTAATGCTTTCGACTATGGAGACTGCTCTGGGCCCTCCCCCTTCTCCCTGTCTGTCTCTGTCAAAAAAACAATAAAATAAATCTTAAAAGAAAAAATTCTTCTGTCATTTTCTCTCCCTTTCTGCTTTCTCCCAGCTTATTTATTTTTCTGATTAGGAAAAGAACTGCTAATATGAATTTCACATTTGTATCTCTTAGAGCCCAGTATTTGCTCTTCCTGGCTCAGGTGTTCAATTCTTACCAGCATGGAAAATACTCACTATACCCTGACTTCAGTCTATACTGCAAAGCGTCAATAATTAAAACATCTTGGTATTTTACTACCAAGACATATAGACCAATGAAACAGAATTGAAAACCCAGAAATAAACCCATAAATATACAAACATAATTTTTTACAAAGGAGTGAAAAATATACCATGGAAAAAAGAAAGACTCTTTAGTAAATGATGCTGGAAAAATCACAAAAACCAGATGCATAAGAATGAATCTGGGCTGTGAGCTGTTACCATATACCAAAATTAACTCAAAGTGAATTAAAGACCTCCAGATAAGACCTGAAACAATAAAATGCATAGTAGAAAACATCGGTACTCAACTTATAGGCCTCGGGTTCAGAGAGGACTTTATGAACTTGTCCCCAAAGGCAAGGGAAGTAAAAGCAAAAATAAATGAATGGGACTATGTCCAACTAAAAAGCTTCTGTACAGCAAAAGAAACCACCAACAAAGCAAAGAGGCAACCAGTAGAAGGGATGAAAATATCTGTAAGCAACACCTCTAATAAGGAGCTAATATCTGAAATATATAAAGAACTTGTACAACTCAACAATTAAAAAAAAAAAATCCAATTGAAAAATGGGCAGAAAACCTGAACAGAGACTTCTCCCATGAAGACATACAAATGGTAAACAGATATATGAAAAAATGCTCAACTTCATTAGCTTTAGGAAAATGCAAACTAAAACCACCTGTGAGAATGGCTATAATCAATAAGACAAGGAATAACAAATGCTGGAGAGGCTGGGGAGAAAAAGGAATCCTCATGCACCGCAGTATGAAGGCTTCTCAAAAAATTAAGAATACAATTACCATATGACCCAGCAATTCCTCTTCTGGGTATCTACCCCCAAACTTGAAAACTTTAGTTCCCAAAGATATATGTACCCCAGTGTTCATCGCAGCACACTGTTCGTGTTGGTCATGTCATGGAAACAACCAAAGTATCCTTTGATAGATGACTGGGTAAAGAAGTTGTGGTACGTTTACATAATGGAATATTATTCAGTGATAAGAAAAGATGAAATACAGCCAGTTGTGACAACATTCATGGACCTTGAGATCATATTAAGCAAGATAAGTCAGACTAAAAAAAATAAAAAAACCGTATGACTTCACTTAAGTGGAATATAAAACTGCAAGTATTAAAGAAACAAAAACTCATGGACACAGTCAATAGTTTAGTGGATACCTGAGGGTAACAGGGGAGGTGGATGGAAGAGTAGGGAGGAAGCATGAAATATATGGTGACGGAAAGAAAACTAACTGGGTGGTGAGCACACAATGCAATACATAGACAATGTAACGTAGAACTGTACACCTGGAACTTATGTAACTTTTATCAACCTATGTCACCCCAATAAAATTAACAATAAAAAAGTAACTACTGAAACTGATAATATAATAACATCTAATAAATAATTATTTGTGAAAAAAAGAAAATACTCAGTATAATATTTTCTACCACTACTACCAAGCTATCAGATTTCACCATAGAGCTCTCACTATGTCTTGGATGTTAAATTGTATAAGAATGACATTTATAACAACCATAATTGCATTTCTGGCTTCTACCAGCTCTATGTACTCATTAGCTTGTTCTCCAATTTCACTTTGCAAACAAATCTCCCATTGGTATACTTTTTTGTTTTCCCCAATCAACATATAGCTCCTCAACATATGAGTATCATGTACATTTGAACTGCTTTGAAATTTTCTAAGCCTGCTAAATCTAGATGCCCCTAAAGTTAAAGCAAAATTCTTAAGATACAAATATCAATTATCCCAACGATAATATTTCTAGATTAAACACTGTGTCTAAAAATGTCATCCACATTCAATAAAAGTTTATCTGGAAACCTGAACAAAAGATTATTTCTCTTCAGCAGAGGGGCATCTTGAATTATTTGTGTGTACTGCCATGCAAGGGCATTTCTCTTACATT
>PVKE010004119.1:21448-66922 GCA_004027555.1 Craseonycteris thonglongyai
CACACACACACACACACACACACACACACACACACACACACACACGCACACATGCACGCCAGGATGGATCGAATCCCGGCCCTGGCCTGTGCGGACTCGTATGCTGAGCTGGGGAGTTCCCCCAGTTCAGTTCTCTCCCTGTCTCTGTCTCTGTCTCTCTTTCTCTCTCTCTCTCTGTCAAAAACAATAAAAAAAAACAAACCAAAAAAAACCTAGAAAAACAAATCACCTTGTTTGTAAAGACTTAAAACAGTCAATTAAAATAAATATACAGACAGAAATAAATACGGTAAAAGGAATTAACAGAACATTCTTAAGATATGAAACAATTTGGATATGCACGAAGCCTCAAAAGATATACCTTCTTGACAGAATTCTGCAGACCCCCTGAAAATACATATTTTGGGTTTTATAGACCAATGTTTGTGATGTAAATATGGTATTCAAAACAATGCCATGCCATTTTTTTCAATATTGATCTTAACCCAATGCCATTATGTACAAAGCAAAAATCAGAATTTTATAGCTCTCTAAAACCTTTAAACATTTTATTTGATAATTATTTTGGGCTTTTCAATCAATAATTGGAAAACATCTGGATGTTGAATGAGCAATACCAATCCAAAATCTTATTTTTGTAGTTCTGTTAAATTTCATCATAGCAAAAGTGAACTCTCTTCATTAAGTGGGATAGTCCCTTGCCAATCAGTGTTGTGAGGTAACATGCTTTTCTACTTATATGCAAATATTTAAAAGCCAATATTCAGTTCAGCTCCCTTAATCAGCAGCACCTGCAGGACAGGACTACATCTGGTGCTCCCTCTGCTGCAGATAATGAAGCAGGTCTAGGGAACAGTGCAGAGGCTGGGCTGACTTACTCTCCCTCCTTCCAAGATGAATGCAGGGAACCATGCCCTCAACCCTGGGATAGCTTGTGGAAAGGACAGACACTGACATGAACATTTTGTTAATGTCTAAAGAATGGAAAAGGAAAAGTCTAGTGACAGGGTTACAGGAGCTGGTTGGAAAACTTCAACAATGTAAAACAAAGCTCAAGATTGCAACATGAGTATTAAATAAGGTAACTCACAAAAAGGAAGCAGAAATTTTGCCTCACCTTGCCTTCTAGAACTAGTACCGGTATGTGCTCTGATAATAACATTCTATGTGTAAAGTCATTTAAAATTGTTTTCTCTCACCCCTTTTTTTCTGTGAGGCAATGCATAATCTCATCTTTTGTGATTTTGCTAATTGCTATACTTTTCAGAAATGTAACTGACTTTGTTGAGAGATTGGTGTACTGTGATCAAGCAAATGTGAAGATATATCATTTATTTCATTACAAGCATAAATAAAAACTGTTACTCTGAACATGACTAAGCTGTACAAACAAAAGTAGAAAATGTCCTATCTGGTGGGATGATTCTGTAAACAGATACGAAATGAAAAAACAAAGCACGATGGTAATGCAGCCTCAATGTACTTAGAGAAAAGACAGGTGAGAAACAGCATGTGAAAATCTGTAAATGGTTAGCAGCCTTGAGCATTGTGAGATGTTCTGGGAAACATATAAGAGGGCTATCTGGAAAGTATTCTGTCATGTAATATAAAACATAGAGACATTTATGGTTGGATTTTTCCCAGGTAGCCTTGGTTATAAATGTTCCACAGCAGTGCTCGTTTTTTGTACTTTCTGCAATATATTGCTATAAAATAGCTGTACTTTGTCAGTAGTTCTAATTGTAGGCTTATGAATTATTGGTAATGTTTAGTTCTAACAACTGGTGAAAGTGAAAGATGTAAAAAGTTTTAAAAAATGGTTAGTGCCCAGATTTCATGCAGTGCCACAAGAAAAGTAAATAGGAATTTCCATCATTTTATGGTTGAAAAATACAAAGCTATCCTCCAAAACAAGAAAGTAAGACTAAGTCATGGAAATATCAGGCTTCTAGTATCAGAGTTCCAGTCTCAGACTAAATCTTTACATAATACAGAGCTTTAGGATCATTTGCACATATTTAATGCAACCTCTTAATTTAATGATAAGGGTAACAAGAATTGATATTAAATGATTCCCCAAGATTAACAGGTAAATTAGTGGAATCTATTTTCCTTATCTATAGCCCAAGGATCATTCACAATAGCAATACTTAAGTATCCTGCTCACATTCATAATTTCCTTTACTCGTGGAAGAAGCCATACTAACCTGGGTTCCAGTATATTCTAAGACACTCTGATAAGACTTTTTAATAGTAAGCAGTGGTAACATGGGGAATTAGATCAAATACTAAATCATAAGTAAAAGTTTTGCATAAAAGCCTGGCTTCATCAGCAACTAGCAGTGTGATCTTGGGTAAGTCACTTGACCTGACTGAATCCCAATATTCTCATTTTATAAGGAGAAGGTTAAAATAGATGAACGCAAACCTCCAGTGCTGGTGTTTTATAAATGTGATCAGTTTGTTCAACTTAACTTAAACACTGTATTTTTGTGAAGCAACAAGTCTTTGTCAGGAAAACTTTGGAATTTACCTTCAGCTTTGTGCAGTCTTCATGCAGTAGTTAAGAGTACCACCTAGTGGACATTTGGCTCATGTGACTAGCTAAGAGTAATAAAAATTTCAGTTTATATAAGTGCTAGCAAGAACTATTTATCTATTTAAAAAAAACCTCAAAGGATCGTAAGGGCATCTAAAGGTCATAATGCTTATTCTCCTTGACTTTAAGAAGGGTAAAAACTGTCTCTGACATATGAGAATCTACTTATTTACTAATGTGATTGAGTGCCATTATTGGACATGCTAGAAAAATAATGCCTTCAAGAAACTGATTATACCAATCATAATCCCACATTCTTTTGAGAAATAGATAAAAAAAATCACCAGATTCATATGGAACCACAAAGGACCCTAATATTGGGCATGCTAGAAAAATAATGCCTTCAAGAAACTAATTATACCAATCGTAATCCCACATTCTTTTGAGAAATAGATAAAAAATATCATCAGATTCATATGGAACCACAAAGGACCCTAAATTGCCAAAGCAATCCTCCAAAAAATGAATAAGCCTGGAAGCATCACGCTCCCTGACTTCAGTCTATACTACAAAGTGTCAATATTCAAAACAGCTTGGTATTGGCAGGAAAACAGATGCACAGACCAAAGGAAAAGAATAAAAAAACCCAGAAGTAAAACCACAAATATATGAACACATAGCTTTTGACAAAGGAGTAAAAAATATACAACAAAGAAAAGAAAGCCTCTTCAGGTAAATGGTGCTGGGAAAATTGGAAAACTACATGCAAAACAATGAATCTGGACTGTGAACTGTCACAGTACACCAAAAGTAACTCAAAATAGTTTAAAAACCTCCACATAAGACCTGAAACAATAAACTGCATAGAAGAAAACATCGATAGTAAACTTACAGACCTTGTGTTCAGACAGGACTTTATGAACTTGACCTCAAAGGCAAGAAAAGTAAAAGCATAAATAAATGAATGGGATTATATCCAACTAAAAAGGTTTTGCTTAGCAAAAGAAACCATCAACAAAGCAAAGAGGGAAGCAACTGAATGGGAGAAAATATTTGCAAGCAACACCTCTGATAAGGGGCTAATATCTAAAATACATAAAGAATTCGTACAACTCAACAACAGAAAAACAAGACAATCCAATTAAAAAATGGGCAGAGGACCTGAATAAATGGTTCTATGAAGACACACAAATGGCCAACAGATACATGAAAATATGCTGTTAAGGAAACGTACCGGTAAATCAAAACTACAATGAGATGCCACCTCATACCTGATTAGAATAGCTATAATCAACAAGACAAGGAATAACACGTGCTGGAGAGGCTGTGGAGAAAAAGGAACCTGCATACACTGCTGGTGGAAATGTAAATTGGTACAACCACTATGGAAGGCAGTATGGAGATTCTGCAAAAAATAACAATAGAATTAGCATATGATCCAGCAACCCCTCTTCTGGATATCTATCCAACAAGTTTGAAAACTTTAGTCTGCAAAGACATAATATATATACCCCAATGTTCACAGCACTGTTCGTGGTGGCCAAGTCATGGAAACAACTAAATTGTCCTTTGATATATGACTGGATAAAGAAGTTGTGTTGTGGTACATTTACACAATGAAATATTACTTAGCAATAAGAAAAGATGAAATACTGCCATTTGTGACAACATGGATGGACCTTGAGATATCATGTTAAGTGAAATAAGTCAGACAGAAAAAAAATCGAGACCATATGACTTCACTTACATGTGGAATATGAAACTGAAAGTAACAAAGAAACAAAAAACTCATGAACACAGTTAATAGTTTAGTGGTTACCTGAGGGTAAGGAGAGGGAGGGAGCATCAAATATCTGGTGATGGAAGGAGAACTGACTCTGGGTGGTGACAATACAATGCAACACATAGACAATGTAGTGTACAATTATACACCTGGAATCTATGTACTTTTTACCAACCAATGTCACCCTAATAAATTTAACAATTAAAAAAATAAAATTGATTATCACCTGTGGAATGAGAAAAATCTTTGCAAGTCATATATATGATAAAGGTTTAATATCTAGACTATGTAAATCTTACAATTCAACAACAATAAAAACCTGACTCAAAAATGATTCAAAATAATTGAGAAGACATTTCTTCATAGAATATATACAAACGGCCAATAAGCAAGGAAGAGATGCTCACCACCACTAATCATTTGGAAAATCAAAATCACAATGAGATACCAATTCATATCCATCAGGATGGTATTTTAAAAAAAACAACCAGAAAATGAATGTTGGGCAAGGATGTAGATAAAACCCTTGTACATTGCTGGTGAGAATATAAAATGGTATAGCCACTATGACAAATAGGCAGTTCCTCAAGAAATTAAAAATCGAACTACCATATAATCCAGCAAATCTACTTCTGGGCGGTAGAATGAATTGAAAGCAGGAACCAAAAATAACTGAAAGCAGAAACAAATACATGTATGTCCATTTTCATAGCAGCAACATTTAAATAGCCAAAAGGTAGAAGACACCCATGTTCATCCATGGATGAATGGAAAATATACAATGAAATATTTTCCAGCCTTAAAAAAAGAAAAAAATTATGGCATATGCTTTATGAATAAAACTTGAAGACATTAACCTAAGTAAAATAAGCCAATCTTAAAAAGACAAATACTGCTTGATTTCACTTATTAATATGAGATATACATGAGTAGTCAAATTCAGAAAGACAGTAAAATGGTGGGTCTCAGGATCTGGGGGAAGAACAGTGAGGAGTTATTGCTTAATAGTACAAAATTTCAGTTTGAAAAGATGAAAAAATTCTGGAGATGGATGGTAGTGATGTCTGCACAACAATCTGAATGTTCTTAATACCACTGAATTGTACACTAAAAAATGGTAAATTTTATGTATATAGTACTACAGTAAAAAAACTGATAGTATGAAGTGAAAAATGAAGTCTCTGATTTTAGAGAAAAAAACCTCTTCTTCATTTCCTTAAAACTTTTTTTAAACTATCCTTAGTTTCTTTTCAGTGGTGTAGAGTTCATATATAACACATCATTAACTTAATAAATATGTACTGGAAAAAGTGAATTCTTGAGAACTTGAAAAACTTTCCAAAGGGGAAAATGTATTTTTTAGAATCCAGGAGAAACAAAATAAACACCATTGTCCCTTGTGACTTTTGACTAATAAATAATGCACATTTGACAAGACTTCTGAGTGTCTCTGATTTTCTTGAGTTTGATCCAAAAGGGAAAGGTGCTATATGTGAAAGCGTCCACTTCATTCCAGGCTGTGCTCCGTGCAGGGTTGGGAAGAATCAGACAATGGCATGGTGTTCAGATGCCTGGAGTGCTGGTTATACAGCTTTGCTGCCACCGTCTGTAGCCCAAGAGATGGTGTAAACTATTGACAGCTGGAGATGCACTTCGCTGGTGGGGCTGTCACTCTATAAGGAATGACTGGCCCTGAGCAAATGCCCTGCGCTCTTGTTTTCAAAGAGGAAGTGCCTGCCTGGGCTTTTTGCAGGGTGGATACAAAATAGGTATGGTTGGCTTTAACAAAAATTAATGACGTTAACTTTAGGTTTTGGTGAGCACTTTCCAGTGCTTTTCTGTGTTCTTGAACTTAATCCATCTCTGCAAAATGTACTTTTGGAAAAAGATATTGGGCAAACTAAATCTCCTTAATATACAAGCGTCAGGGGAAATATATTTTAGCATTTTAACAGGGCCTGACATAAGCCAAACACATGAACCGCTAACTTAGAATTTTTGATTGCAGTCTGTTGGTAAGGGAAAGGGTTGGGGGGAAGGTATGGTAGTCCTCTGGGTTCCTCTAAAGCAAGGTTTTACATCCTCAGCCCTATTGATGTTTTGGGCAAGATAATTCTTCATTCAAGGGCGGAAAGCTGTGCATTACAGGATATTTAAGAACATCCCTGAACTCTCCCACTAGATGCCAGTAGCACCTCTCCAACTTGAGATCCCCAAATGTCTGGACATCGGCCATGTGCTGTTCCCTAAAAGCGGGGTGGGGGTAGGGTTAAATAGTCTTCCATCAGCTCTGTTGAGAACCACTGTCTTAAACATACCATGTAGGTGGTCATTGGCTTTGCCAATATGCATCATTTGCTGTTCTTGCCAAGAAGCTCATAATCTAAGGAATTCAGATCTACACTGAAACTATTAGAAAACAGTCCAAGCCAGGATATAAAATTAAGTGCTCAGAAGTGCAAACAATGGCAATAACTCGTGTCAGATTTCCACAAGAAGCTTCTAGTGCGATTTGATAAAACAGAATGAGAGTATTAATATCTAAAGAGAAGCCTCCCTTTTTCTTTAAGATGATAAAACTGTCTATTTATTTATTTATTTATATTTATTTATTTATTTTTTATTGTTTTTGACAGAGAGAGAGAGAGTGAGAGAGAGAGAGAGAGAGATACAGAGACAGAGAGAGAACTGAACTGGGGAACTCCCCAGTTCAGCACATGGGTCCGCAAGGGCGGGGGGGCCGGGATTCGATCCTCGGTCCCTGGCGCTGCAAAGTGAGCGCTTAACCCACTGAGCCATCCTGGCTTCCCCTGTTTTTTTTAAAAGAGACAGAACAATGCAGATCTCAAATTGGCCTGTTTTCAGAGGATTTCATATGCCAAACCTTTCACCTTCTTTATCTCTCTTTAGCCCATACTGACATGTAATAAAGACTGTAAAATTTTAAGTCATAGTGACCCCATTCTCACTTGCTTCCACAAGGGAATGAATTCTAAAATATTCTCCAAGTGTAGGCTATTTAATGAGTTTTAATATAGGTGGTAGCTTTTATACTGAGATCAGATTACGTAGCAAATTCCCAAGGGGAATACTTTCAGACTTCTGGATTAGAAATAATATCATCATAGAATAATCACTTTTGTAGCATGTATTATGTGTCAGAGACTCTTCTAAATACTTTACCTATATGAAGTCATCAAATCCTTATAGTAACCCTAATACTGAAAAAGGACGCACGCTTATTATCGCTGCTTCACAGCTAAATAAACTGAGAGCCCCAAGGTCAAACTGTGAGAAAGTAGCAGGCCTGGGGTTTGAATCCTCCTTAAAATTCTAAGCACTTTTTGCTAATGTGAAGTTAACTCTGAATAATCCTGGATACTTGGGTGTCCTTAGGCCTCAATTCCTTCAATTGTAAAAGATATAGAACTAGATAATTTGACAAGATCCTTGCCGTGTCTAGCTTATAACAGATATTCAATATTTAGCCCTGGAATCTTCTACCATGAGACTGATATTCAACTCAGAGACAACAATATCCCCAAAACAGCTTGATATTCAAGGATGGTGTGGAACAAACACAGAACTGGGACTTGAAGACATGAGTTAAAGGCTTTCCCTCAGTCACAAGATCCATCTCATCTTCAATTTCACTATGACAATGGACAGGTTAACTTTAATGGAAAGCAGAACAGCAGTATACATTTTTTTTTTCTTTTTGAGGCACTTCTTTATATCAAGGAGTGTTTTCTGAAGTAATTGTTTCTCTCCAACCTTCTGGTTAAGAATCAGTTCTACATGTTCTACTTTAACACAGCCAAACACTCCAAACTGACAGGGAACTCCAGTTAGCACTTGTCTTAGACTGGCCTACTAAAGGTGCTACAGGGCACTCTGGAGCCCCTGGTACTGGCACCATAAAGATTTCTTCTCCTGTAACATTAGTTACAGTTTAATAATGCTCTCAGTGGAACTTTGATTCAATAGTGACTTCTGAAGAAATCCACTCTGATGACAACCCTTTAACCCTGGCTGGTGATATGCAGACACTGATATAACAAGGGCCTGTGTTGTCCCAAAACACAGAGAGTGAACTTAAGCCATTGTTCCTTGAAACCTATTGGAGCAGCACAGTATGTCAAACAGCTAAGCAACTGCTATAAGGATAAATCCGCCCAGCAACATAGAAAGGGAGCACAGGTGCTGGAGAGAAGAAACAGGAACTGCAAACACCCCTCAACATTCACACACCTTTATATTCCAGGTGGGCAGAAGGTTCGATAAGAATGCATGAGGGGCTTCTTATCTACTGAGACTATGATACGCACTCAAAAAAAGAACAGATTGTAATAATCCCAGTAAGAATGACCTATTCTCTCGGTATAAAAGACAAAAAGAATCTTAAGGGGGATTGTGTACTTGGGTAATGAAATAGCAACAAGCACTAGTTTTTCCTCATGACAATGCATACTGGTTAATGGGACTGAGTAATTAACAAAATGATTGGCACAATTTGAAAAATTTCAAGTTAGTTTTAGAATTTAACATATGGTCTGGAGTATTAAGAATACTGCCTTAATCTTGGTGTTTAAAGTGATATATATCATTACACAAGATTAGGTTTAAAATTCATCTTTCATTTTTAAAAGGCAGTTTCCATGGATGAGAAGAAAAAGGAACACGAAGTCTATTGAACAACCAATTCATTGTCTCATAACAAATGGTACGATTTTTTATGCAGTTAGATGTTGGTTCATTTAAAATGTGCTCAATGCCTGGACGATTTGTGGAAAGACAGGTAAATACTTCACTTCCCACCCCAAGAACCAAACAAACACAATTGCAACTGAAACCAAAGAGGAAAGCCTGCCAGACTCAAAAAGACAGGGAGCTTATTATCAGTGTCAACAACAGGCCTTTGTCAGAAAGGGCCTCCTCCCCCTGGTGTTTTTTCATACTGTTTTTCCCTTTGGAAAGAGCTCTACTGTGTGAGCTAGCATCTGAAATTCCAACCCGTGAATCACTTAGCAGGATGGCTCAGACAATCCTAAATTCCAATTTCAACATCTTAGGAGATTTTCCTTCTGATTTGGCAAGTCCCACAACAAGACGGAAGGCAAGACCTCCCTGCTCTGGGGGAGAAGAACTGAACAGCATGGAGGCTCTGGTCATTTCAGTGAATCTGAATTAAAACAAATAATTAAATATGCTTTGTATCTGTGCCAGTGGAGCTCTTACTGAGCACAAGGCAATTTGGAAATTGAATCACAAAGCAAAAATAAAATTGTTCTAAGATTTTTCTTTTTTAGCCTAAGAAAAATTAAACACTGCTTCACCCAGTTTGCCCACAGTTTTTAATTAGTTGGTTTCTGGGGGTGGGTGGATGTGGCCTATCCATTATTCTAGTTCAATGGGTAACTCTAAGATGACATGAGCAGGAAGCACTGGCACACAGACAGGGATGTTGGAAACGCAGTTTGATGAATACATAACCTGAGTGCGAGCTGTTTTAAATTCAATGCTGTCTCTCCCCTTTTAGTAAGTTGACAGCTTATTTAAGGGATGTGGGGGCAGTGAGAGGATAGGGAGAAATGTGGCATACATTAAACATAAGTTTGGGCTGCCATGGTTTCAATGATGAGCTTCTGACTGTCCACAGTGGGCATGTCAGACTAACTATTGAGAAAGAGGACAGGAAATCAGCTGTTAAGTACAGCATGTATTAACATGTGGAAAATTACTCAGAGGAACATTTTTTAAAAAGAGAATTCAAAGTAAGAGGCATCAGGTGAAACTAAGTTTAGCAGAAAATTATAGATTCCTCTTGTATCATATGCTTCATAAGCACAGGGGAATGCTAAGGATGTCTACAGCTTTGTGGATGTAGGCAAAAATGATTCTAACTACTGATCTCTCAGTATAGTATCAACTGCATAGGACTGGCTATATAATTTGCAGGGCCTTGTGCAAAAGAAAAACGCAGGGTCCTTATTCAAATATAAAGATGCTGACATCAGAAAATTACCGGTAAACCACTTGTGGGAACCTGTGTGGTTACTAGGGTTGCACACTGGTGAAGCTGGCCCTGTAAGTAGAAGACTTTCTGTATTAAAACACACAAACTGAGTGGAACTTACAGCAATAGTTGTTTCTGAAAATTAAGTTGTTTCTGAAATTTTTATCTTAAATTAAGTTACAGAAATGAAGAAAGAAAACTGCCCTCTGGGTTCTCTAGCCAAAGCAAAATAAAAACCCAACCCTGTTGACTAGGAGGTTGGCAGCAACTATTTCCCATCTGCTGTTGTGTGTTACTCCATACTCACTCTTTTTCCCCATGCCTAGGATAGAGCCCAGTAGCAGGGTGACTACCTTGCCACTGATGACAGTCATTTACTAGTGAAGAGCATTGTGCAATACAGACTTGGAGCCTTTCTAAATCGTGACCCACATAAACAAATTCACTTTATACTGTATTTAGTACATATACACACAAACAAAATGGAAGCAGTTTCATGAAATAATAATTCTCCCGACTGTGATTTCCTTTGAGAATTTTTATTTAGTTTTATTTAAATCTGTTCTATATTATTTTTAAAATATGCTGTTCATGGCCACCATATAGAATTCACAACCCAATTACACTTCCAGCTCATTGAGGTGTTGAGACCCACAGTTTGAAAATACTGCTATAGTGGCTACCGTTTTTCTCTGCCAGATGTGTTCTCCTCTATGACCCCTAACTTTCTGGCAACCTAACCTGCCTCTGACCACTGGGTCAATACTAACAGTCAACGTGCACCAGCCTCTGGTCCAAAGATTTTCAATTTGAAGTGGAAACTCCCTTTTTGTTGAGATGCTATGAAGATTTGATTCTAGGTTTGAGGAGAGAAAGAGAGATGCCCAGCCAAATCCCTGGTTCACGCAGTCCCTATGGCAGCTTCCTGGATGTATGGACCACTCTGTGCCTGAGCTAGTTTGTGAGAATTTTTGTCTTTTTCAACCATAAAGTTGTAACTAATACAAATACATGTATAATAATACATGTTTTATGATACATAAAACATGTAAACAGCTAACAAATGTAATGAACATTATATCTTAAAAGCCAGGGGAAGCTGGGATGGCTCAGTGGGTTGAGCGCTCACTTTGCAGCGCCGGGGACCGGGGATCGAGTCCTGGCCCTGGCTCATGCGGAACCATATGCTGAACTGGGAGCGCCCCTGGTTCAGTTCTCTCTCTGTCTCTGTCTCTCTCTCTCTGTCAAAAATACAAAATAAATAAAAAAAATATATATTTAAAAGCCATACTGATTACAGTCCCTATCCCCCCCACTATATTTTTTTTTTTGCATTTTAAAATGTTTTCCTTTTGTTATTCCAAAAAGAATTTTCTTAAACAAAAGCTTCCTTGTTTTTTAGCATTTGCACAAATAGAACTTCCCCCATATTTTATCTTATTAAACGGATATCAGTTAAGTTTATTACTCTGGCTATAAGGGATACATGTCAAATCAAAGATTTCTCTTAAGAAGAATGAATTAGCCACAGATAAGTTGTTTAGAAATGAAAGTTAGAAGAGCATTTCTTTCACTATTAAAATTTATTGGTACTATGAACTATCATTTACTGAATGTCTCTGTGCTACAGTGAGTTTACATGTTATTTATTTTAATAATCCTCCTGACACTTTGAGACAAGCAATATTTTCATTTCGTATATTCAAAGGGAGGCAAAGGGAAATTTTGTTCAAGATTGCCCAGCTTCAAACGGGTAGAGATGTGATTCAAATCAGGATTCTTTCTAATCTCTATTTCCCTGTTGCTTCTTCAGAGACTGTCTTAAAGTCATATGTCATAGTTGCCCAATGCCCCTTAAAATAAATCTGTTCTCTTATTCCTTTTTTAAAGTGATAATGCAGATGACATAAATTGGCAATTTAAAAAAATACAGCTTTTAATCATTTCCTCATAGGCTGTGTGAAAACATTTTGAAGATGTGCTTGTAGCAGATTTAGCTGAGGCAGAAGAAACCTAGAGAATGGCAGTTTTTTGTGTCCCTGAATCTTAACCTCATCTCTCTGAAGAAAATTTCATGTAATTTGAACCTTCTACTAAACCCCAAGCCTGGAGTTCCATCAAATGTACTAGTTTTCTAGAGAATAACAAAGTCACAAATGATGATCTTATGCTTTATAAAAATGCAGATTACCCCTTAAAAGGCAAATTCTTCTCTTTTTTCAAAGAAGAATCAGATGGTACTCAAGAATGACCCCAGCTGGTTAAATTTGGCCACTAAAGTGGTCCAGATCCCTCTGGCTTTGAGCCCACAGCATTTTTATTTGATTGTCTACAATGTAGAGTTTTCATTTATACTGAGCTTTAAAGCTTCTGCATTGGTTCCAACTAACATGAAGAAACAAGTGGTGAGATAAATCCTGGCATCATAAAACTGTCTCCCTTATTTCAATAAAATCCTTAATTTGTATTATTTCTACATGCTGTCTCAGTTTTAAAGACATTTTGAGCAAACTGACAGAAAATGGATGTTTACTAATACTGCTATGCTTCTTTGACTAGTCATTTGCACTGATTTCTTTATTAATGTGTATCTCCATCTTGTCCTTAAAGCAATTAGGAAAAGAGAAAGTGGCGTTAAAAAGTTTATTTTTATTTCACCAGATTTTAATTGATAAACATTTAAAAAAAATTTCTTGGGAAGCCGGGATGGCTCAGTGGGTTAAGCGCTCACTTTGCAGCGCTGGGGACCGAGGATCGAATTCCGGCCCCGGCCCCGGCCCTGGCCCTGGCCTCGCCCCGGCCCTGGCCTGTGTGGACCCATATGCTGTTCAGTTCTCTCTCTGTCTCTGTATCTCTCTCTCTCTCTCTCTCTCTCTCTCTCTCTCTCTCTGTCAAAAAACAAAACAAAACAAAACAAAAAACGTTTAAAAAAAAATTTCTTAACTTCTAAAATATCTATCATTTCTTTAATCATGGTATGTGTACATGGTATGTGTGTACATGTATATGAAAAAATATGTTCCCCCTATAAAAAAAAGTAGAAAATATAAAGTAAAATGAATGAAACATAAAAATAAAATTGCCCTTAATCCAACCATTCAGAGATAATTTCTAGCAGTTAAGAGATAATCTCTAACCTTCCAAGATTTTTATATGCAGCAATAAACACCTGTTAGATATCTTTAAATCAGACGCATGCTATGTTATTTTGAAATCCTTTCTTTATATCAATATATATTAAACAACTTTCTATCTAATATTAATTATACATCTATATTATCATTTTAGTATGTAAATAGTATTTTAGATAATAAAATCAGATACTCTGGTTTTTTTTAAACCAATCTCTTACTATTGAATAATTCAGTTGTTGTCAATTATTCACAACTACATCCAAAGTTGTGATGTACTACCCTGTACATAACTTTGGGACATGTAGCCAATTATATTATACAATTAATATTATATAAATCCCTAGATGTGGACTTACTGGATTAAAGGGTATAATTATTGCAAATGATTAAAAAAGCTATCCTACAATTAGCAGACTGTACCAATTTATCCTCCTACCAGTAGCATATAACATCTATTTTTCTACATTCCCTTTTCTTTCTAATCTTTCCCATTCTAATAGGTAAAAAGGCATTTTCAAACACCATTTGTGCTTCTATGATTATGGGATGGTCAGATTTACCTTTAAAATTCAATTCAGAGAAGCACATATGAATAATGGAGCAAGGACCTCCAAAAATCCACTCTTCCACAAAAGTAATGAGAAAACTGTCAAATTTATAAATCAACTTTTTTTATTGTTTTATTTTTTTATTTATTAATGGTTAAATCATTAGTCATTGGGGAAATCAAAATCACAATAAGATACTATTTTATAATGGCTGGTAAGGCTTGAATAAAGAAGGAAGAAAATAACAAGTGTTGGCTAGGATATGGAGAAACTAAAACCCTAATACATTACTGACAGGGTCACAAAATGGTGCAGCCATGTTGAAATCAGTTCAGTAGTTTCCCAAATGGCAAACACAGAATTACCAAATGACCCAGAAATTTTACTGCTACAAATATTCAAGAAAAGGTAAAATATATGTCTACAGAAAAAGAACTTACAAGAACGTTTACAGCAGCATTATTTGTAATAGCAAAAAAGTATGATCAATTCAAGTATCCATCAACTGATAAATGGATAAACATGGTATATATCCATACAATGTAATAACATTTTGCAATAAAAAGGAAGCACATGCTACCACACAGATAAAAACAAAAAGCCATATATTATATTACTTCATCTATAAGAATTGTCCAGATTAGGCAAATTCATAGAGACAAAGTAGATTACTAGTTGCATAAGACTAGGGGCTGGAACGAAGGGAGAGTGGCTGATAATGGGGACAGGGTTCCATTTGGGGGAAGTAAAAATGTCCTAAAATTAGAGACTAGGGACTTCTTGCTTCCAGTCTAGCATGTACTGAGCCTGGAAATTGCTACTCCATCCTAACAACAAGTAAAAAGGTAAACAAAATTAAAAAACTTATGACTTTTCTTAGAACTGAACAAGTTCACTTAATACATGAATTTTTTCCAATAAATGTGTATAATACTGTAAATGTGTTTTTCTTATGATTTTCTTAATAATTACTTTTCTCTAGCTTATTCTAAGACTACAGTGATAATACATATGTGTTAATTGAATGCTTATGTTACTGGTAAGACTTCCAGTCAATAGTAGGCTATTAGTAGTTACATTTCTGGGAAGTCAAAAGGCTACATGCGAATTTTTGACTGCACAGGGATCAATGGCCCTAACCCTTGCATTATTCAAGGGCCAACTGTATAGACAGTGGTGATGTTTGTACAATTCTGTGACTATACTAAAATCCATTGAAGTGAATTTGATAGTATATAAGTTATATCTCAATAAACTATAAATTTAAAAAATTCAACTTACTCTCTCCTACTTCCTATATGGCTAGACCTTCCGTTGCTACAGTGTGCTTCTAAAGTATTCTCTCCTTCTCCAGTTAGTCACGACCTATTTAACGCACTTCCTACATGTGCAGTCTGCCCACTGCTGCCCTTACCCTGCTGCTGCCACCAGCTGCGTTCCTACTGAGCAGTCCTCAGCTCTCATGAAAACATGGAGCCTTTTCTGTGGAGCTCCCCGCCCCCCACCCCCACGCCCCCGACTGAAAGGCAGGATACTAGCTAGCATTTCTGGTTTGCTTCTTGCATAACTGTTTTATTTCAAACAGCATTTCTGATGTAAAAAAATCTTCTTGAAGACAAAAAGAACATTTCATCAGAAATATATAAAAATTTCAAGTTTATAATGTAGTACACATTATAGTGAAGTCTCAAAATGCAAATAGAAGTATGTAATTAAAAAAATAGACAAGTTTACAACCAAAGCAGGAGATTAAAAAAAAAACAACTCAGTCAGTGAGGGGGAAAAACAATACACCCACATACTGTTTTTCAGATGGCTTTATTATTTCCCCCCCCAAAATAAAAACTTTCTTCCCTTTTTTTCCCTCAGAGATGCATTTCTGTATACTTTAATGAGCCAACCAAGCTATACAAAATATTTTTATGACATAAGATTGGCAGAATACCTTGATATATAGTATACAATGTATATCATTTTTATTTTACTTTATGATATATTTTTATTTTGTTACATTTACCTAAAAGAAATGTATATCTTAAAACAAAAGTTTAATATATTTATATTTTTTCCAATATCCCCAAATTACACAAATAGGTTATTTCTACTCAAGTAATTTTTTTCTTTGTTTTTTTTTTTGACAAGAGTCAGAGAGACAGAGACAGACAGAGAGAAGCGGGGAGGGCCCAGAGCAGTCTCCACAGCTGTACACCATTAGTTTTCGACATAGTTTCATTCCACACAGGTGGGTAGGGGCCGCGAAGGGAAGGAACTGGGCTGAGGGCCTCCTGCATGGGAGGCATGGCCCCTAGAGCCAGGGTCCGAACTGGGGGCCTCCCACATGGGAAGCACACCCCAGTTCAGCATATAGGTCCACACAGGCTGGGGCTGGGATTTGATCCTCGGTCCCCGGGGCTTCAAAGTGAGCGCTTAACTCGCTGAGCCACCCTGGCTTCCCCTCAAGTGATTTTAATATCAAAGAAAAATTACATGCCAGTGGTTAGTAATTTATAATGTTAAAATTCTGGGGTTATTATTAGTATTTTATTTTTAATGTATTTAGAATTGACAAAATAAAATAAAGTCAAACTATAAGGTAGTATAATTCAAAACCAAAATATTTATAGCAAATATTATGTGTCCACTTCCAAAATATATATGTTATGCACTAGAACTGGAAAGATGCCTTAAGAAAGACATGAACAGGACAAACTTTAAAAGCCCAATAAATTAGATCACATCAAAAGACATCCTTCAAGGTAGTAAAAAAGCAAGTCAAAGAGTGGCAGAAGTTATCTGCAGTACAGACAAATTAAAAAAATGTCTTGCATCAAGCATATATAAAGAACTCTATATTAAATTTTGTAAATACAAAGGCAAATCAATTTAAAAAAATAGGCAAAAGAATTACATAGGCTCTTTAAGAGGAGGATTTCTAACAGTATAGAAATATATGAAGTACACAATCTCTATAATCAGGGAAATGCGAATTCATACCACAGTGAGATGTACAAATTTAAAAGCTGAAATTTAAAAGCCGATCATTTCTATGTTGGCAAAGATATGGATCAACTGGAACACACATATATCATTAATGGGAGTGGAAACTGTTTCCAAAGTTCACACTGGCAGTGTACTGGGTTGAACGGTGACTCCCAAAAAGGACAGCCATACCCTGACTCCCAGAACTTGTGAATGGGACCTAATTTGGAAAAAGGAACTTTGCAGATATAACTAAATTAAAGATCTTGAGATGTGCTCCTCCTGGATTATCTGGAGGGCTCTGACTACAATGATAAGTGTCCTTATAAGAGACACAGACACAGAGGAGAAGTCCATGTGAAGATAGAGGCAGAGATTCGAGTTATGAAATCACAAGGAATGCCAACAGTCACCCAAAGCTAGAAGAGGATAAAAGGGATTCTCCATAAAGCCTTCAGAAAGATTTCAGTTCTGCAAGTACACAGATTTTAGACTTCTAGCCTCTGGAACTGGGAATTAGACTTCTAGCCTCTGGAACTGGGAAAGAACAAATTTCTGTTGTAACATAGCAAGCTTGCGGTGATTTATTATAGCAGCTCTAAGAAACTAACTCAGGCAGTGTTGACTTCACTTAAACCTACACATTTTCTGTGAACTATCAATTCCACTCCTACCCATAAAATTGGGCACATATAAGCCAAAAAACATGAAAAGAATATCCTTTTAATCATTATTCATGGTAATTCCAAAGTAAAAACCACTCAACTGTCCATCAAAACTAGAATGAATAACTGTGGTATATTCATTCATTTTGACTAATATACAAAATAAAAAAAAACAAACTACAGCTATACACATGTTTAGTAACAAACATTCTGAACACCCAAAGCTGACACAAAAGAATTTATTAATTTCATTTATATGAAGTTCAAAAATAGGCAAACTTAGGTTAAGTCAAAATAGTAGTTACCCGACAGAGATCCAAGATGGCTGAATATATAAACATTGTTTTGTTTATATATTCTTTGTATATATATACTTTGTTAAGTGAACATATTAAAATTACAGCTAAATTATTGAACAATCAGCCTGGAGAACCATCTGAAGTATAGCCGAACAGAAGTTTTATAACTAAGGATATAAAGAAGACACGTGAGACTGGTAAGAGGGGTGGAGATGCCAAAGGGCTGGGCCCACACCTACATGTGGTAGGTGGGAATCAGGAGGGATATCTCAGCTGTAAAGATTCCCCCAAGAGGAGCAACTGATCTCAGCCCCACACCAGGCTCCCCAGTCTGGAGTACTGGCACTGGGAAGAGAAGCCCACACACCATGACTGTGGAAAACTGGGGATTTCAACCATCCAGGTGGGACAGAAGGCAGCCTATAAGCTGTGGACATGGCCAAACCCCACAGCCAGTCAGCCTGAGGGTCAATACCACCCATTGATGTGCCAATAACAACCAAGGCTAAACTAGAACAGGAGGGTCCACACAACCTACACAAGGGACACTACTGGAGAATCCACAGCAGGTGACCAGGGAGGCACCTGGGGTCCCATAGGCACCTACTACATAAATCTACCCAGCAAAACTGGGAGACGTAGCAGGTCTACCTAATACATAGAAAAGAAACAGAGAGGCAGCCAAAATGAGAAAATAAGGAAATACATACCCTCCACTCCTAACCCACCCCCCCACAAAACAGAGAAAACTCCAGAAAAAGCAACTAAATGAAATAGAGGCAAGCAACCCACCAAAGCCAAAATGAAAGACAACAGCTATAAGAATATTCAAGAAATTTTGTAAGAACTTCAACAAAGATATAGCAAACATTAAAAAAGGGCAAAAAATAAAATAAAATAAATAAAAAAGAACCAGTCATAAATAAAGAATACAATAACTGAGATGAAGAATTCACTAGAAGGAATCACCAGCAGACTAGGTGAAGCAGACAATCGAATCAGCAATTTGGAAGATTAGGAAGCCAAAAACACCCAGTCAAAACAGCAAAAAAGAAAAAAGAAAAAAAAAAAAAAAGTGAGGATAGTTTAGAAGACCTGTGGGACAACATCAAGTATAACAATATTAACAACATTCACATTATAGAAGTACCAGAAGAACAGAGGGAGCAAGGGACTGAGAATCTATTTGAAGAAACAATGACTGAAAACTTTCCTAATCTAGTGAAATAAACAGACACACAAGCTCAGGAAACACAGAATCCCAAACAAGATGAACCCAAAGAGGCCTACATAAATACACATTATAATTAAAACAGCAAAGTTAAAGACAGAGAGAACCCTAAAAGCAGTAACAGAAAAGCAACAAGTAACTTATAAGGGAGCTCCCATAAGACTGTCAGTTGATTTCCCAATAGAAACTTTGTAGGCCAGAAGAGATTGACAGAAAATATTCAACATGATGAAAAGCAAGGACCTACAATCACGGTTATTCTAAGTCCAGCAAGGCTATCATCCAAAATCAATGGACACATAAAGTTTCCCAGACAGAAAAAAAAAAAAAGCTATAGGAATTCATCAGAAAAAGAGTAATGTTACAAGGAATGTTAAAGGGACATCTTTCAGATGGAAAAAAAAATAGCAAAATTGTGAGTTATAAAATGAAAATAGCTGCATTCTATTAATAATTACTTTCAATTTAGATAGATTAAAAGCTCCAATCAAAAGATGGAGGGCATTGTACTGAGTGAAGCATCAGAGAAGACAGATGAAATTAATGTGATTTCCCTTATATGTGGAATCTAAAGAAAATAAACAAACAAAATAGAAAAAAACTTATAGATACAAAAACTGTTTGGATGGTTGGGACGGGATAGGAAGCGTGGGTGAAAAAAGAAGAAGGGATTAACAAGTACAAGTTGGTTGTCACAAAGTAGTTATGGGGATGTAGGGTACAGCATAAGGAATACAGTCAATAATATAATAATTATGTATGATGTCAGATGGGTACTAAATTTGTTGGGAGTAATAGTTGGAAGGAGTTGGGGGCAGGGTGAAAAGGTGAAGGGATTAAGAAGTACAAATTGGTAGTTATAAATTAGGTACGGGGATATAAATTAAAGCACAGAGAACGATATGGTAATAGCTATGTATAGCGGCAGGTGGGTACTAAACTAGTCAGGGGGGTCTCTTCTTTATATAAATGTCTACCCACTATGCTGTACACCTAAAATTAATGTAAAATAATATTTAATGTATAGTCAATAATATTGTGATAGCACTATGGTATGGTGTAAGATGGTTGCCGGTCTTATCATGGTGATTACTTCTTTAGGTATATAACTGTTGAATAACTATGGTATATCCCTAAAACTAATATAATATTGTATGTTAGCTATATTTTAAATAAAAATCCTAAAAAATATATTTACCCTTGGGAAAAGGGGGGTGGGGTGGTAACTGGAAGGGGCACAAGAGAACTTCTGGGGTTCTGATAATATATATTGCTTATGGTGAATGGTGATTACATGGATTTGTTCACTCTGTGATAATTCATCAAACTGAATACTTATAATTTACATACTTTCCTATACAGGTATGTGTCGATAAAAACATTATTAAAAATAAAAAGAAAGAATGCCGGGATAGCTCAGCGGTTGAGTGCTTGCCTCACAATCACAAGATCTGGGGTTTAATTCCGGGCCTTACCCTGTGCAAACCCCATATGCTGAACTGCAGTGCAACAGGTAACCACCGGGATGGCATGGTGGTGAAGGTTCTTGCCTCCCAGGCAGGAGGCCCCCATTTCAGTTTCTGCCCTGCGTGGCCCCACATCTACCTGTGTGGAGTAAAACTATGTCACACCTAATGATGTACAACTATGAAGACTGCTCTGGACCCTCCCTCCTTCTCTCCTTCTCTCTCTCACCTTCTACACAATAAAATGTATCTTTAAAAAATATGTATCAATTTACCTTACTTAAATTAAAAAAAAATAGCATATTGTCTTATACAAAGTTCAAAAAACACACTATTTTATTCTCTGTATATAAAAGTTAAACACAAGTAAAAAACTCTAGTCTCAAGGATGCATATTTAAGTATTAAAATTAAAGAGAAAAACAAAGAACTGACTACCTTAAAAGACAGTGGTTACATATAGGAGGAAAGTCACTAGCAGGGCTTAAGTCAAATGTCCAACCTTTTGGGTTCCCTCGACCACAATGGAAGAACTGTCTTGGGCCACACATAAAATACAATAACAATAACAATAGCTGAGGAGCTACAAAAAAACTGCAAAAAAATCTCATAATGTTTTAAGGAAGCTTACGAATTTGTGTTGGGCTGTATTCAAGGCCATCCTGGGCCACATGCAGCCAGGCTGCAGGTTGGACAAGCTTGACTTAAGTGGTCTTGGTACTGTTTCTTGACAGGGTGTTGGGTACACAGATGTTTTGTGATAAGACAGTATACTGTACACTTTTTATTTGTATACTTTTCTTTATGTATATCTATATATTTCATAACTAAGAAGGTTTAAAAATCATCTGTGGAGATGGATGATGGATTTACTATTCAATAGATGGTACTGGGAAAATTCAACAGAAATATGTAAGAAAATACTAAATCCTTATTTCCTATCATACACAAAAATCAATTATAGGTGTATAAAAAGTCTATGAAGAGCAAAACCTTGTAATTTTTTTAATAGAAAATAATGATATATCTTCATATTCTTGGGGAAAATAAAGAATTCTTGAAGAAAATACAACAATACAACTAATAGAGGAAATAAATGAGGTGACCACATTAAGAATTAGAACTTGTTTGTAAGATAAAGTGAAAAGACAAACCATGCACTAAGAGATCATTTCTATAACTGGCAAACAATAATGATCGAATGTTTAAAACTGTCTATATCAATTAAAAGCAAACAACTCCACTGGCGGTGAGGAGTGAGCATGAGAACAGGCAAGGATAGGGAGAGGCGATCTACAAGTACATTAAAAGCAACCTGACTTGTGAGAAGCATGTGAAACACAGCTGGGCTTATTTACCTAATGGAAGTATACAATGATCTAAATAAACAAATTAGAGCCATGAACAGCAACATGAGAAAAATCTCAAAAATAATGCTGAGTTTAAAAAAAATTGAAAATAAAATAATTTAAATAAAAGTTACAATCATGCATAATATCTAGAATCCAAAATGACACATTATTTATCAACACAAATATATGTAGTAAAAAGTGAAAAAATATGCTTAGGAATTATAAATGCCAACTCGAGGCCAGTGGATTCTTCTGGGGAGGGACAGAAATGAATTAGAAAAGGTTACACAAGGTCTTTAATTGTACTGTATCATATTATTCCTCTGAAAATAAAGATTTAAAGCAAAATTTTAAGTTCTCTATTATTTTATACTCCACTGTTTCATTGAAATAGTTTACAAAAACAGAAGTAAACAATATCCACTTCCCTAGCTATTCTCAGTTTTATTCTTACATCAGGCTGTGTGTTTAGACCACACAGTATTGGTCCATCACAAACTTTGATATTATGACACCAACTTACACATGAGGGAAGCTTAAGAAACAGCCCTCATGAATTCTAACATTTGGTTTGCTGGAGGGATTTTGTCATGGATAAAAGTTACTACCTCCCACAGCATCTCTTCAGGAAGTTGCAGGAGTAACTGTGTCTGTGTGCTTGCTTCCCCACACCCTTGCCAGCACACAGTGCAGGTCTCTAGTTCAAACTCAAAACAGTGATAAGAACACTGTCTTCTTGCAAGTAGTGAAAACAAACAAAAAACAAAAAAAATGAGGAGTAAAATAATGAGGAAACAAAATGGCAAGGAAAGGAGTTTCAAAAAGGGAAAAATGTCTGGAAATAAAACAAAGGAGTAAAGAAATAGTAAAGGGTTAAATATAAAGAAAAGTAGGGCGTCTTTCAGGAATATCCTTGTTAATCAGGCCATGAATCTGAGACTTATACCAAACGCTGGGAAGGAAGATCATAATTTGATAAAGAGTCAATAAAGGAGGGTTAAAGAGTCAATCTAATTGAGACTAGATAGTTTAACCTAAGCTCTGACTTTTAACTACTACTTCTAAGTTTCGTTTAGGTATTTCCTTTGGAGTTTGATTTTTTCCTCCTCAATTTTCAGTCAGCTTTCTTCTCAAAGCTGAATTTTGTCAGAAAAATATTCTCAAAGATCACCTGGAGTTTTTAGAGCAGAACAAAGTGTATGTTTCACTCTTTTAAAGAAAACGTTTAAACTTTGGTTGCAGTTGAATAACTTCAAAATGTCTTCATTTAAAAATATAGTAGAAGAGAAATATCCAAAGGAAATGCACAATGTAGACTATTCTATTTTAAGATAGTTCAAAATCAAATGAGCAATACAGGAACTCTAAGTTATCAGTAAAGGAGCTCTGGTTGGTGTACGGTTAGTCATGGCAATAAGATCTTAGAAGTAGAGGAGAGGTCTTTCAATTTCTTCTTGAAAGCAGGATTTCTATTCTGTCATGCTCCTGGCCACCCTTAATAGCACCTCTTATTTTTCATCGTAGTTTGTCTCTAATTTCTGGAAGACGCTGTGAAGAAGGTGGGGAAAAGCTGGTCTAGAAGGACAAGGATTGAGCCTTGGGTGACATTGGCCATGGGTCTTAATCTCTCCATATTCTACCTTCATTGTTGTAATGCATACCAGCAAACTTCAGTCAAACTTCACAGGGAAGTCAGATGGTGAGATTCAAATGAGCAATGGTTTAAGCAGGTTTTCAACAGGTATAAAATGCTTAAGGTATTATAAATATCTACTTTCTTCTTTTACAATTTTTTTTTTTAATCTACTGAGCAATTCCAAGAATCAAGTTTGAAGCATAAATGTTTATGAGAGCAATGTTGGGGAATCCATCTTGTTTCAAATGGGGCATAAGATATGGGCAAGTCTCTTGATATTTTGATAAGACTAAAACACAACTGGTAATGACCATTTCAAAATGATTAACGTAAATTAGAAACACACATTTAAAAGTGAAGGAGCAAAAAGTCTAAGTCTTTAAGATTTTATAGAGTGCTAGGTCTGTAAGACAGAGCCTCGATCACTACCTAAGAAAGTATGGTTATATTAGTGCTCAGATATTCATGTAACAGAATACCAAAAAAATAAAGACTAGAAGACAGAGTTCGAATGCACATTGATAAAATTGAAATATGTCATGTGAATGCCTTATTGTGTGGTCTGGGCTTTCAGGAGCACTGAAATAATATATGCATGAAAAGATTACAACAGAATAGTTGGCTCCATGCTGATGTGTTATCACAGAGAAAATCAGACAGCAAAGGGAATATGCAAACCAACACAGTTCTACAATCCTGATTATTCTTGTCTACTACTGGATAATACATTTCCTTCTTTGGAGAAAAAACATATTGAAAGAAATTCATTCCCCAAAATCTAAGAAGGCTAAGAATCTAGACAGACAAAAGCTGATACACATAAATTTTGAAGATTAATAAAGTTTTAGGAATATGAAAAGCAAAAGTAATAATCTAAAATACTTCCCTTACTTGCTTTTGCTAGTGGTCCGTAATGCATCTTTCACATTTTCCCAGGATAGCAAGAAGGCTGTGAGTATCCATTCCCAGGTTTTTCTCACAAATATCTCCTGTTTTTGTCTCACCAAAAACAGAATACTTAAGGAAACCAAATTTTATAGTTCCGAATTTCCTTAATGATTTAATAAAGTAGAGAGGCAATGAAATTTTCATATATTTGTACCACAAAGGGGGGGGGGGGGGGATAATGTGATTATATCCCAACATTAAAAAATACTTTTGACAGTGTTTCCTAATTACCAAGTGTGATGATTATAGCTCACATGGATGAAGTAATTAAGGAGCAGCATATTTCTTTCTCTGCAATACTACAATAAGGCTTGAGTTGAGGTCTGAGAAACAAAACACCATAAAATGACTTTTATCTCACAGAATTACAAGGTAGGTTTTAAAAATATTCACAAGTGAAAGAAACCCTAAATAAAAAACAATAGGTGTATTTTTTTTCACCTTCTCTTTTATCTTTATTAGATGTACTGTTTTAATTTGTAACGTAGTATCAGCATAGGAATCGAAGAAACTCGAAAAATATTTTTAGATATACGTATTGCCTGTACGTTGAATGGCAACTTACTGTGGAAATTTAATTATAATATCTGATGATCAAAACAATGTTATCTTATTTTAATTAATATAAAATAATATACTTTTGCACAAAAATCTGATCTCCACAAGCAACATCAGGTGAAAAAATGGAATAAATGATCTGTAATGTCCAGATAACTGAAGAACTAGATTAAATAGAAATTAGCTGATGAATTAGCTAAGGAATTTACTTTCTTCTCTATTTTGCAAATTTTAGTGATAATGCCACTGACTGGCATTAAATCACAACATGAATTTCTTTATATTGATAAATGCATTTATCTCATATACAATGTATATTGATAAACCATAATTTTTCTCTAGCTATAAAGTAAACAGTGACATAAGAAATAAAGTTATATGTGCTTCTTACATCTTACAAAAGCATGTCTCTTTTGTGAAGTCTTTTAGAGCAAAGTTGATTTTTTTTTAAATTTCTGTATCATATCTTTAGATACTCTAGTACCTAGCATATAGAGAAGACCTCAAAATATTTTTGTCTTACTTCAAAATTTAAATAGATAAGAAATGTTGTCACATGTCTGCTTCCAAAATATGCAGTATATTCAAAATACTACATCCAAGGATTATGGAACAACAAATGGACACAGATACTGGACAATTATAACCATACTGTAATAAAAGTTAAATGAGTGAATTATATTTTTTTTCAGAGAGAGAGACAGAGAGACAGAGAGAAGGGGGAGGGCCCAGAGCAGTCTCCATAGTTGTGCATTACCAACTTTCGACGTGGTTTCGTTCCACACAGGTGGGCGGGGGCCGTGCAGGGCAGGAACTGGGCTGGGGACCTCCCACATGGGAGGCATGCCCCCTCAAACCAGGGGCCGAACTGGGGGGGGGGGGCGAGAACTGAACTGGGGGCCTCCCTCATGGGAAGCACACCTCAGTTCAGCATATGGGTCCACATGGGCCAGGGCCGGGATTCGATCCCTGGTCCCCGGGGCTGCAAAGCGAGTACTTAACCCACTGAGCCATCCTGGCTTCCCCAAATGAGTGAATAATTATGTCTAGGACTTATACCTCTTTATTTTAAAGACTTATTTTCATTTTTATTTTATTTATTTATTTTTTTAAACTTACTTTTATTTTTATTGTTTTTTGACAGAGAGATAGACAAAAAGACAGAGAAAGTGGGGAGGGCCCTGAGCAGTCTCCATAGTTGACAGCATCAGTTTTCCATATAGTTTTACTTCACAGGTGGGTACGGGGCTGCACAGGGCAGGAACTGGGCCAGAAGCCTCCCACATGGGCCCCGGCAAGAACTGAACTGGGGGTACACCCCAGTTCAGCATATGGGTCCGCATGGGCCAGGGCCAGGATTCGATCCTGGGGCTCCTCGGCTGCAAAGTGAGCGCTTAACATGCTGAGCCATCCCAGATTCCCCTCTTTATTTTAAAGAAGCACTTTATGGATTCTCTTTGGCATCTCTGAATTACCAGCATCACTGCTCTTGAGCTTTGGGGCCATCATTAAGTATAAAGGTTATTTAACCAGAAGTGCTCTGGTATTGTGACAGTTGATCTGATAGCTGAGGTGTCTACTAAGTGACTAATGGGTGCGGGGCGTCTAAGCATGGATACACTGGAGAAAGGGATGAGTCACATCCTGGGTGGGAAGGTACAAGATTTCATTACATTACACCCCTCAGGTCAGTGCACAATTAATAACTTATGAGTTGTTTACTGAATTGTTTATATCTGGAATTTTCTATCTAGCATCTTCAGACTATAGTTAACTGTGGGTAACCAAAACTGCAGGAAGCATAACCACAGATAAGGGGAGACTAATAGAGATACAATAACTAAAATTTTCATGGCAATTGATTAAGTTAAATTTTGAGAACCGATTTTCAGGCAGTTTGCATTACAGCTACAGAAGAAAAATGTCTGCAAAGCCTCATTCTTAAAAAAGAAGTTATTTGATGAATTTAAAAGCCCATATGCTGGCAATCCAGGAAAGATTCTGAAATGCAAATAGATAACTCTCAAAACTAATGGGATAATGATTCATGAATACTTTATCAACCCTACATGATAACGACATGCTATGGGGGATCAGATGTGTATTTTAATGGAGATATTAATATCTGCAGGAAAATAAAATACTTAAAAAGCCCAAAAAGTATACAGAATTCTTGCATACTTAAAAAATGTACAGTAGTAAAAGTATATTTTAAATATGCCAGATCTGATTTTAATTAGCTACTGGAGATATCTCGCTTCCTTCTATTTATTTTCTACTCTATTAGAAGGGTATCTAATAGCTATTATTGGCATGTCAGTCTGCAATCTCTGCCTCTAACAGGATATCAATGGCATCTTCTCCATTCTAACATACACACTGAACTCCACCTCTCAGTCAGTTTTCGGTGCCCCTTAATTTATCCTCTATAATCAACTCTGACTTATAATCAAGCCTTTATTATCCTCAAAATCCATATTTACAGTTGTTAGGTTTTCATGCAATGGAAAGGAGATTACAATATTCAATCAGTTCTCCGGAGAAGCCAGGATGGCTCAGCAGACTAAGCACTTGCTTTGCAGCCCCAGGGACCGAGGATTGAATCCTAGTCCTGGCCTGTGCAGACCCATATGCAGAACTGGGGAGCGGGGGGAGTATGCTTCTCATGCTTGAGGCTCCCAGTTCAGCTCTCGTCCCCCCAGTTCGGCCCTTGTCTCGACAGGGCATGCTTCCCATGCAGGAGGCCCCTGGTCCTGTTCCTGCCTTGCTTGGCCCCCTGCCCACCTGTGTGGAATGAAAACTGATGACATACAACTATGGAGACCGCTCTGGGCCCTCCCTGTTCTTTCTGTTTCTCTCTGTCAAAAACAATAAAATAAATCTTTAAAAGAAAAAAACCAGTTCTTCAGACAGGCATATGAAGGATACTTTTTTCAATCACTCACTGATCAGTAGAGACAAAATTATGCAATAGCCTATAGAATTCTACAAGAGCAAAAAGGCCACATCACCAAGACACTTTGTGACCTTATCTTGATTTAGAGTCAGATGCATAGTTACTCATGTTTTCCAAGAGATGGTATAAGTTATGTGTATTCTTTGGAACGCACACACCACTCAAACAATGATTTATACAAAAAAAAACAAAACAAAATAAAACAAAACAAAACAAAACAAAACAGGATGACTCACTCCAATACTCCCAAATCCATCTTGTAGAGAGAATGTTATAAAATGATCTGATGATTAGCCTAGGGATTTCTGTGTTATTTTAATTTTTAGAGCCTCTGGATAATGTTAAAAGTATCAAATAGGGTCAAATTAGACCTGAACACACAGACCTGCTCATACATCTGACAAAAATGCTTACCTTTTAGAGTATACCATGTGGTACCATAGGGTTATTTTTGGTTATTTGAAAAGTCCCCAAGTCATTAATTAAGAATGCAATGAAATTACTTTACTCCATACTCCACACCCTACTTCCTGTCATTTATTTGTATTAGATATTAAATGATAATCCATTGGCTGTCCAAAGAGCACTTACCTCATTGTCTGACTCCACAAGAACTTGATCATATTCACTAAGCGCTACTAGAAACATGATAGAGGTGACATTTTCAAAGCAGTGTATCCATTTTCTTCTCTCTGACCTTTGGCCCCCTACATCAACCATTCTGCAAGGTTAACAATATTCATATTAATAGCATATAAAGAAAAAAATCAATATAAATATAGTTTTACTTACAAACTTAGGAAAACTACTCTCTAAAGACAATGGTCATCGATATCAATTCATTTAATACTTATTGAACCGCTACTAATTGTCCATTACCTAATAATCAAAGTCAAGACATTCTGGGTAATAAATCACTGTAGTCATTAGAAAGTGACTATAGATGTGTATAAAAATTGTGACTTTGCCAAACCAAGCAAAGTGCTGTTTTCTTTAATCAAGCACTTAAGAGTTAGAAACAAAAAAGAATTTTATTTGTGTTAATCTCTAATGGCAAATACTAACTTCAGTTTATTTTCCTGTAAAATGAGAATGAAGATCCTCACATATTTCTCAAGGATGCTAGAAATAACTGAAAATATATTTAATATACATAGGTGCTATACATTTCAATATGGGTGTCTGATGCTTCAACTAAATGTAAACACAACTTCACTGATCCTTTATTATTAGGGTAAGCATTTGAGGCTGTTTTCCTTTTAATACTTGTAATAACTTGAAACAGGTCCAGCTATATGAGGTAATAGTGCCCATTAGCCTTATGCACAAACCAACTTGCAAGCTTGCCAGAAGTGAAGCGTGTAAGACATCAAGATGCTGTAAGAGGCCATTGTTTGAACTATTTCAAGGATTTGTTTTTAACACAACAGTTCTATGCTGAGTTACTGCTCAGGAACCAAAACGACTATTAATTAATTTGAGTGATAATATATATATGAAAATACCTAGCAATACTTGGCATTGAATCCAAGTTTCTTCAAACTATAGTTTCATTTCTTGATGAAAATGTGCACAATGTTCATAAGATATATATTTCCAGAGAATGAGAATTTTAGGTACAAAAGTTTAATAGTATGGCCCTTTAAGCAGTTGTTGAAAAATGCAGTTGTTCCTGATGTTCTCCTGCCTCTAATCATTAAACCTAAAATTAAGGTTCTTCTACTAACTGCTTCTAAAAGTTTTCTAAAGCACGAAAGTGATATCTCAGGGGCAAAATGATGAATCTAGGGAGACTTAGGAATTACGGACATCAAAACTGAAATTCTTAGGTTTTTAGAAATATTAAAATGCAAGCTCTTCCCTGATACCGAGATAATAATAGGCTACTTAATTACATGAAATCCTGTTATAATAAGCTGTACAACATGCTTTTGATGGTAGCAGGAAATTTTTTCTAAGTCATTACTTTTATTCTAGTAGCAAAAATAGTCTTATAAATGCTAATGTACACAACGTAGAAAAAACAAGATATAATAGTTACCTGGTTTCAGAAGTCATTAATTATACAGCAATGAGGAGATAAAAATCTCCATGAAATGGTATACGTTTATTGAAAATATTCTGTAATATGGTTATAAGAGGAATACAATTTAGGTATCAAACTAAAGATCTCCAAATGCTGTGAATTTAAAATGTAAGTAATCCAGAATACCCAAGCTATAAGAAAACTTGGTGATCATCTAATGCAACCATTTTATAGATTTAAAAAAAATGAAGCTCAGAATTAATTCCAAAATGTCACCCACTTTAGGGGTATGTCAGAGTAGTGAATGGCAGCCAGATGCGATCACAGGTACAGAGATTGATTACAATAAAGCACAAAGTGATCTGGCAGGGAAGGGTGGAAGGCCTGCTCCTTAGAGTCATGGGGCAGAGTGATAATACACAGTAACAGTTACATAACTCCAACTTCATAACTCCTTATTATACAGTTTTCTTCAATGGGATGGGCTCTCTTAAGAAAAACTCTCTACACTCAGACATATTTACATGTCTTTCCTTCTCAAATCACCGTGTGGCTTACATTCTAACTAAAAGTACAACTAAGTAATAGTGTAGTAACAGATTAAATAAAAATATGTCAGTATTGTTAACTTTTTTTTCAACCTTAAAAACAACAACAAAAACCACTGATGAAGTATTACCCAGATAGAAAAGCAGTGAAGGAGGAAGTAATAAATTTTCATTCTATTTTCTTATGTAAATTTAGACTAGGTTATTTCATATTCAAAACCATGTATTTTAAATTTTTTCAAGCAACTTATTTTAGGAATAGAAAACATCCTATATTTTACTTGCTACTGAAACATTTGCATTGGTACTAGATGAGTTGGAGGTAAGAGTGTCATGAAAGCTTCTGATAACACATAATTTCTTTTAGTATTAGGGTCATAAGATCATTCATATATTATACAAACTTAAAAATCCATGTACTCTCCTCATAGTTAAAATGAGTCCCCAAAAGTTATAGTCACAGCAATGTTTGAATAACTGACTTTTTTCAACTACCGGGAAACTAAGATTTCACTGATTTCTTGGTGATTTAATTTGAATTGAAAAATCTACCCATACGTCTTTTCTCTGTTTCCTGTTTCAGGGAGACTTCATTTGTGTATCTAACGATAATGATTATAATAAGATGATATTGTTTTAAAGCCTACAAATGATTTCAATATTTATAGAGTTCACCAAAGGCATAAGAGCTGGGAAGTGAGTTGTACAGACTCAAGTTACTACCTGAAAATGACACTTTGTAAGTCAAAAGGGTATTCGATGATCCCTGTGGTGGGGACTCGAACTCTAAGCACATCTTGTTGTGTAGGCAGGTATGCAGGGTCGGCAACACGGTCCAGGTCATTAAGATAGCTAGAGGAGGGAAGACACAATGAGAATGTCAGTGACAACATCATACCACATCTGCCTATGCAAAGAGAAGGACAAACATGTATCATAAAGAGAGTAGAGAAAAGAGAACTATTAGAAAGTGGTAGAGACATCTGGGAAGTCCAAAGATCAAGTCAACCTTCCACTGGTCTGAGCAAGGCTACCCAACTATGGATTATGTGGTTCACTATATTTCTCATTTCTTCTCTTATTATCAATTAAAATCTACATAACTAACAGTAAAGGAAAAGGAGAAATCAAATTAGTCTCATCCCCTCTACTTGTTTAGCAGGTCTGGTGAGTAAAACAGGAGTTTAAGGCAAATAATTTTTGAACTATTTATACATTAATATACATTATTTATACTATAATCTTATTTGTATAAATAAATAGATAACAGAGTTACACATAACATAAAGCATTCTGACCAGAATGCTTTATTTTTTCCTTTTTGCAAAACATCACAGCTTCTTCCTGAAAGGTATCCCCTTATTTCTGTACAAGAGGACAGCAAGATACCATATCCTAAATTCTGTCCCAAGTCTAAGTCATTTGTGATTACTGTGAAGCCACAAGATTTCTAGTCACTGAGGTATGTTTAAGATCAGACAGTCTGAGTATTTAGAGTCACCATACCTAAATTTTAAATATATCTGCTTATATTACACTTTTCTAAATCATTTTTTATTTTGAAATAATTTTAGACTCACAAGAAGATGCAAAAATATTACTGAGAATTTCCGTGTACCCTTCAACCAGCTTTCCCCTAATGGTAGCATCTTATGTAACCACAGTACATTATCCAAACCAGGAAACTGATGCTGATCCAAAATATTAACTAAACTATTCAGATTTCACCAGCAATTACACACACACACACACACACACATTTTGGGGGTATATAGGCCTATGAAATTTTAGCATATGTAGGGATTTGTGCAACCACGACCACAATTAGGATTCAGAATTATTCTGTCATCACAAATAAACTGCACTGTGCCACCCATCTCAACCCTAAACCCTGGCAACACATATGCTCTCTTCAGAATAATTTTATCATTGAAAAATTTATGACCCATTCATTTTTCATTATCTCAAAGTGAAAAAAATAATTTACAACTCTGAGAATGACATAATTTGATACAACTGATGACAAACAGTAGAAAATGATGTTCTGCATGGCATCCTCATGATTTCAAAAAGTCACTATGTTCTCTTTGGCCCTGGGGAGGATGGAACACAGATATGATTTCAAAACACAACTACAAAGTATAGACACAATGTAATTAATATGCAAATAAGATTTAAATAAAAGATGGGACTATTAATAGAATTGGAAGGGGTTAGACCTTCAATACCTTTATGCCCACAAACAAGAGACAGTGAGTTCTGAGATATATAGCAGGGACTGTCTTGTGCAGAGCATGTTTTAACTCAGCAAGAACAAACACTCAATTGACGTGATCTACCTAAGGCAAAGACTGTCTCACCTATCACTGGTTCCTGCCCTAGTACCTAAAAGTGGGCCTGGCAAATAATACCTAATATGTATTTGTTTGGTTGGAAGGATGGGTGGGTTTCCTATGTTGAGATTTAGTTCTAGCATTATTCAAATATCATTCCTACTAGTAGTGATTCCATATTAATGATATTATTAAATTTGAAACCGGGTGCTGAAGAGAAATGCTACATTAAAACTCTAAGACTCATGGGACCATAAAATAGTAGAGCTAAGTCTGACTTTCACAAAATAATAAAATTACTGCCTTTTTAGAGGTATATCAATCCTTTTAAGACAAAAATGTATCAGCCTGAAAATTCCAACTGCAAAGCAACTAATAGTTAGTTTTCTAGAAGCTTTATCTCAAACACATCAATGATTCTCAAGGTGGCAATGAGCTCCCTACTGACTGATAGGAACCTGTCTGATATCTTTAATTATTATATAAATGGCTGGAAGATAAAAAGGAGAAGAGACTGAGAGAATATGGGCATGAGATTCAGGAAGAAAATATAAAAATGCACTAGACCCAACATTTCTAGTCAATATCTTGGCATGGTCTTGGAGTTTTTTGACGGGGTTAATAAGCCCATATCTAGAAGTTGATCTATATCTCATTCTACAGATAAACCACATCATTACACCATAAATACAAAATCACTGGCTACTCAATATCAATGGATTTTTCTGATTTATCAGCTCCTTGGTTTGAAAACTTGAAATGAATGTACATTTTGAAACCTACGAGATCATCATTTAACTACTATATACAAAAATTCAAATCAGAGAACTTGTAATTTCTATTGGCAAGTTTGGTCAGAAATATACTGCCCAATAAACTATTTCTACTTGTTTAACCCAGTACACAGCACAAGGTGCTGTCATGCTCCTGTGGTAAATAAAAATCATATCTTTTCATTTGTCAAAGATGAACTACACAGACTACTCATTGCCACTCAATTTTTAAATTGAATGTATTTTGAATGTATTTCCATAGGAGAGTTTAAAGAACCTGCACATGGAGTGGGAAATTACCTGTCATATTGCACAGTAGCAACCTGGTTAGTATCTCTCCAATTTGAAAGAGTGAAATGAGCTGGGTGATAATCATGCTCCGGTAAGAGAGAATCAGGGTACATACTGACTGAAAAACCATTTTTTATACAAGGATGTAGAGGCTGCCCTAAAAATATTGTCAGTGGTGTTTCTCTGTGAACCTGGGCATTACTGAGATATTAGTTGAATATCTAAAACATTTGTTCTTGCAAGATTTTTTCCAGTTCACCATTCTTTCGCTCCTTTTCAATTTCAGTATGGTCCACAAAGAATGAGAACAGCAGCAGCATAACAGTGAACTTCTACTGAGTGCCTGTTGCTTGCTAGGTAGGCACTGTTCTATCTGTTCCTTGCCAAGGTATCAACATATTTCATGGTGAGGAAATGCCATTAAAAGATGTTCCATACATTTCTGATTAACTTGAAAATGAACGGCAGTTCTCACTTGACATTCATTTTGCTTTACCTCAGTTGGATGGTGGAGGGAAAGGCTTATTACTTTACTTGGAGTAAATCAGTTAATCTGCTTAAAAAGATAAACAATGGAAAGGAACTATATCAAAGCCTGCTAATTACAACATACATTATCTAGAACCCAAACCAAACCAAACACAAAACACCCCAAAACAAGGCAAGAAAAACAAACCAAACAAAAATAAAAACAAAATGTAAACAAACAAAAGATACAAATTGTTTTCTAGAGGAAAGTCTAGGTGCTTTAGAAGCTACTCTATGATTAAAGATATGTTGCAGATAATTTGTGAAACAGATTAAACCTGTAGGAAACCAAGACCAGCATTTTTCACTGCCAAGGAGAGGCCTCTGTAGAGAGCCTCTGCCTATATACCCAGAAGTCCCAACCCTATGAGCCCCCTCTCACTTCGGGCTTACAGGACTTGGAAGGGTTTAAAGCACTTCCTGCATTTCACGTTTGCTTAGGGAATAAAGCACAGTAAGACTAGAGCATTCTCATTTGTTGATTCTTGTCACATTCTGAGAAAAGTGAATGGAATAATCTTTTAACTGAACTGTACTTTCTAAAAGCATCTGATATTATGAGAGAAAATGTCAGTGGAATATGGGGAGGGGGGTGTTTCATGGATTATTCCATTCATTTAACCTTTTACAAAGAAACACCAAGGCCTGAACAAACTTATATTGAAGAGTAAATTCAGAGAGTTAATCATAGCTATAATTTTTTTGTGTGGAAATGATTTTGAGTGGCTACTGACATCTCAGGGTGCTGCTATGGTGACAGGCACAAGGTACACTTCCAAGGCAACATATGTATAACAAGTGGCTAGCAGTAGCTCTCTCTTGACGTCAGGGAGAGAAAGCTCCCATGGTATACATGACACATGTTTAACTGTCTAGGAGACAAGATGTGTTTAGGACTGTGCTAGAAAATAGGAGATTTAGTTGATTAAAACCACCTTACTCCATTTCATTCATAGGGATGTAATGATTTACTATTGTTTTCCGATATTTAATAATGGATAATTCCACAACTGATTAAAAAAAAAAAACTTCAACAATTTCCCACATGTTTACCCAGGTAGGGTTCTCACACTCCATGGAGTCAGGGACCATGACTACCTTTGTCACTAACACTTAGCAGAAGGCCTGGAACACAGCAGGTGCTCAACGTGTGGCCCTAATTAAAACTATTTTTCGAAAAATGCTGTAGTAGTTAGAAAGGTGGGTTACACCTTTTAGGAGAAAACAAAGGAGTAGGGGGGTTGTTAGATACCCATCTTTATGTAATAACCTTTTTAGGCTATTATTGGCCTGCATTATATAAGAACTAAATTCTGAATTACAATGTCTCTGATGAATGTAAACATAACACAGAAAGGAAAAGCAGCATTTGTTTATTAACTTCATTTAGTAAATGTGCTTCCTGCTCTTTAAGTCCTAACCACAAAATAGTTAATTTGCATATCCATTTTATCCTATCAAGCTTTCTGGCCTTGGAATTCACTCTAATCCATGGCCAACAGAGAAAGTGAAAGGTACCTTATTAACAGGCAATTCTCACACTATTCTTTAATGAAAGAAACATGTTTCTGTTGTTTTTTAATGAAAAGCAGAGGAACAGAGAGAATGTAGTAGAATTTCAACAGTTTCTTTCCTCCCATGAGAAAAATGCAGGGTCATTTGAAATTCAACAACGCATTTTGACCATGACATTGCGGTAAGACCTATGGATATGAAGATTCCAAAGATATGACGCTTGCCTGCAAGTTTACCAACTTGTAGGAAGAATAGGGTTAAATTAAGAGGTGAAACAGAGGGGTTTAATAAGGATGGAATGAATATTCATATATTTTGAACAGTTCAGAAATCATGTACATTAGCTTACAATTATACACTGTAACTGATAAATTAATTTTTTTTTTAAGATTTATTTTATTGTTTAGGGGTGGGGCAGAGGGCCCAGAGCAGTGTCCATACTTGTTCATCACTAGTTGTGAAATGGTTTCATTCCACACAGGTGATGTGGGGCTATGCCAGGCAAGAACTGAAAGGGAGGCCTCTTGCATTGGAGGCAAGAACCTTCGCTGCCATCCCGGTGGTCACCAGTTGTACCACCATTCTGCATATGGGTTTGCACAAGCCAGGGTCTGGATTCAATCCCAAGACCTCACAGTTACAAGACAAATGCTCAACTTGCTAAGCTACCCCAGCATCCCCTGCTAAATTCTTTATATACTGAACTTCATTATCATTTCTGGTTGTAGAAAAAATAAGAACTTCAGAAATAAGATATAATCCATTTTAAATGATTAAAAATATATGAGAAATTTTAAACGTCACTAAAACAAGATGTTCAAATCTAATTAAATATGGCATTTTCTCTCTTGAATGTGTTTTTGGAAGACATGCCAATTGTTCCTTAGTTTTGACAATAGCTGGTCAGTAACAGTTTTCAGTTGGCCTTCAAATTCAATTTTTGCTCCAATTTGACATGTCATGAAAACTTATTAAAAATTTTTTTAATTAAAAAAATCTCCACCACTTATGACAAGAGGGTTAATTGAAATCTAAATCAAGGATAGCATAAAAATTAGAAATTCAAGTGTTATTCTTTTTTTAATGAAGGAAACATGTATAAAACTTAGAGATGATTATAAGTAATCCATATCACATTATGGCTAGAGCTAAAAAAAATTAATAAAAGTTACAGCCATGCAACCCCCAGCAATTACATCAAAAGGAGGAAAGCAATTAATTGCCTGTGCTAAGTGGAAAAAAAAAAAAAATCTCTGACATTTGGTATAAATCCCACCAAACATAGTAAGCGAAAACAGCATCTTAGGTCTTCACATAGCATGCTATGTATGGGGTGTGTGCTGGGTTTTTCAACTCCTGTGTAAGGGCCTCCTATTGAAAGACTGTATTTATAACAGATCTGCAGTTCAAGTCAGATATTAAGATGAAGTTCTGACACAGAAAATAAAATTTCACATTTTTAATTATTGAAAAGAAGGTTAGAAAAACTAGGTCAACTTCATTATAAAAAATTAAGAAGACCTCATTGTGAGAGGAACAGTCCTGGGGGAGTTGAAAGCTAGATCATGCCATGAGGTCTTATTTGACATTGTTAAAAGTGGTGGACACTAAGGAGAAACCAAAAACACATGGTACTGAATGGTGGCTATGTGACCACAGGATACAAAGGAAAATAATTAAGGAAATTCTCAAACTGCACTTAAAAAAAATGGAATTAAAGTAACAATTCTGCAAAACTGCCATCCTGGGTGGAGTGGCACAGGTTTTGGTATCAAGACCCACCTAAGTCCCTCCCTCATCTGGCAGATCCTGTAACTGAAATGAACCTGCCTGGTAATCTGAGTAGGCTGGTGACCTGTCAGGACTGCTCAATGCACAGATACTTCCATCCCCTGAAGGGTTCATTTTTGTGCAGGGCAAATCAACCTTCCTCTTTAACACCTGGCATACCATGATTGAAGTTCAAGGAAGGATAGCATTTATTACAGGTATTTTGTTCATAAGAAGTTATTCGTTTTTGATACAAAATTTCAGGTTTCAAACAAATTACCCAGTTCTAGCAGGTAGGTGGCATTCTCACAGTTTATGAAAACCACTCAAGGGAGAATATTCTGCGGCACAAAAGAGAAGCCTAATTTTCCTTTTCCAAAGAATTAAGCTAATCCAAAAAAATTAGATTTTAAAAACTAAATTAAATATGGCATAGAATAGTTTCAGTATCTTATGAATCTTGTTTGGAAAGTTGATCCAAACGTCTATAAGAGACCACCATTGGTGTCGAATGGAGAATGGGCTGTCAGGCGGACACCAGGGACAGGTCTAGGTCACTGAGATAGATCCTTTAGTCTGTCATTTAAGCAAATAAACTAGACTTGCAATTAAAAACAAAACAACAACAGGCATGACAGAGGGAAAGAGAGAGAGAGAGAGAGAGAGACAGAGAGAGAGAGAGAGAGAGAGAGAGAAGGCAAAAAGGGAAAGGAAAATTACCTATTTGGCTTTGTTAATTTATTCCACTTTCCTATGATAACTTTCAAAGTTGTTGACTAATTTTGACCCAACTTTTATAGTTCGAAAACATATCAAAAACAGCATCACAGACTGCTTTTAATTCTAGTCTGCCTGTCTTAAAATGTAATGTTCAATGTTTAATTCAATTAATTTACATATATTTATTGAAAATCGGTTACATGTTAAATTCTAATGCACTTGGTGTGTATTGGGGGGAGGGTAGTTGGCACAGGGAGCTGGTACAAATTACTTAATATATATATATATATATTCTTTGCCTTTGGGACATCATGCTACTTGGGAAGAAAAGATAGCACAGATGAATCAATTAAGAAATAATTAAGTGCTGAACTGTGAGCTAATAACTATGAATACAACAAGAATGGAGAGATGATTATGAACTGTAGTCACTAGAGAATAATGTAGAGAAGTGGGGGATGAGTTACATCATGCAGATAAGAAAAGAGAGATGAGAAGAAATTAGTGAAGAAAAAATGTGCTTATTCCTTTACTGCTGAATTCACTTGACAACCTTCACTGAAAGCCTATTCTGAAAGCTAGGCAATGTGCTTAGCACTAAATGGTAACTACACAGGAAAAAATAAACAAATATGAGTCCTCTCCTCAAAGAACTTGTACTCTGGCAGTAGAGATAAAAATGCTATGAATAACCATACTTCAATGCAAATGTAATTCGGACCATAATAGAGGTTCCAGTGATTGTAGCAAAGAGTCAGCCATGAGCAAAAAGGTCACTGATTAAAGCAGGTCTCTCATAGTCATGCCACCTTAACTTGGATACTGATTCTGTAGGATCGGAAGTTTCATTTTGACAAGGATGATGAGGTCTGGGGAGTTGGCCATGCTAACTTAATTGAATTAATTAAAGATTAAACTTCAATTCATAACTTTAAATCAAGAAGCCATAGTGATGAAGAACATCAGGGTTGGCTAATCAAGGTCCAAAGACTGCTTGGTAGATGAGGAGTTAGAATACAGGAACCTAAATGACCTTAGGGGTTACACAGAGATAAGGTTCCTGGCTTCATCTCTGACCATAGGTGGGATTGTCATCTAGTCAGATCTAGTTTTATGAGCCCCTTAGCAAAAGCCTGTCAGTTTTTACCTTTTGTTCAACTGATTGTTAAGTCCTACCATAATCTCCTTAACCAGTGACAGCAAGCACTATAATGGGTCAAAAGCCAAGACACATGAGACACAATCCTTGCTCTCAAGAGTCAAATCAACTCAATAAACATTTCTGGTCATTTATACCACCTCTAGTCCCAGATATTCTTTGCATGGCATTTAGAGCTACTACCAGGGAAGACAATCTAGAGTCCTGATGTTCATTTCTTATCAAAGTTTTGCTGTCTAATGCAATATTTAGGGAGTACTGCTGCAGGAATGTGGGCCATTTGTCCTCTTAGTACTCTAAAACTTATCATTGAGTTAATTCAGAGGTTCTGTCTAAATTGTGTGATAAAGACTAACTGGAACTTTAAACAAACATACTGTAATTAGTCAGGTGGGCCAATGGGAGGAGCTAGGGCTTACGGAAGTTTTCCAACTCAGAATCACAGAAGCCCCAAAAGGGGAAGCTGGGATGGCTCAATGGGTTAAGAACTCACCTTGCAGCCCCAGGAACCGAGGATTGAATCCTGGCCCCAGCCCATGCGGACCCATATGCTGAACTGGGATGTACTGGCATGTGGAAGGCCCCCAACCCAGTTCCCACCCTGCGTGGCCCCCGCCCACCTGTGTGGAACATAACTATGTTGAAAATTCATGATGTACAACTATAGGGATTGCTTTGGGTTCTCCCCCTTCTCTCTGTGTCTCTGTCTCTCTCTATCAAAAATAATAAAATAAATATTAAACAAACAAAAAAAAGAACCCAATAGGAAGATTTCTGTGTTTATAATAAAGCTCTACAGTTCTAACATCCCCTTCCTTTGTCTTCCTTTTCCTGTCCATCTTGGCATGTCTGCATGTACTGGGTTGCAACCCTTTCTTTTTTTCTGAATAAATCCTTTTTGGTGACAAAACACCTAGTCAATGTTATTTTTCAGTCGAAGAAGCAGAGTACTAGTTGCCTTTCAACATTCACTGTTCTATAGAAGGGGCTTGCAATTTTTTTTTTCAATCTGATAGTAAATAGTTTAGGCTTTATAGGCCATACAGCCTCTGTTCCAACTATGCAACTCTGTTATTGGGTGCAAAACCCACTATCAACAATACATAAAAAAATGCTTGGCTTTGTTCCAATAAAACTTTATTTATAAAAACCAGAAGCAGGCTAAATTTGGTCTGCAGGTTTGCCAATCTCTGTTCTATACCAACACCACCGTGGTTCAACTAGGTGCAAAGCTGTGCTTAGTAGACAGTGCAGAGGACTGTAAGGATGAACCCAAACTACAGAAGGGGCAAATGTTCTGCCAAAATGGGAGCAAGCAGCAAACTGGCAAAATGAAGTACGTCTTACACACCCACTGTGTCCTTCAGACAGAGGAAAAGAATGAGCACACAGGGGCCAATGCAAGCCCTTTCCCTATTATAGCCTTAGCTTATCATCTCTCACAGCTCCAAGCATTCTGCAAGAGGAAGAATTAAGGGAATGCTGGGATAGCTCAGCCACTGAGCATTTGCCTTGAAACTGCGAGGTCTGGGGTTCAAACCCATATACTGAACTGCGGGACAACTGGTAATAGCTGAGATAGTATGGTGGTGAAGGTTCTCACCTCCCATGCAGGAGGCTCCCAGTCTAGTTCTAGCCCCAAGTGGCCCCACATCCAACTGTGTGAAATGAAACCATGTCACAACTAATGATGTAAAACTATGGAGACTGCTCTGGGCCCTTACCCCTTCTCTCGCTCTTGTCTCTCATCTCTCAAAACAATAAAATAAATCTTAAAAAAAACAACAACAAAGAAAGAATTAAGACTCTATATTCATCAGAGTTCACTGTGGAAGACAAATACAGGGTTGTCTGTTCTGTTTGTTTATTCTTAGAAAAGGTTATTTGGTTCATTAGCTAACAAAACAAAACTAGAAGTAAATACGTCACTTAAAAAATGATATGCCATGTTACTGTCACTTTTTAGAAAAGAGCAAACATATTCAAAATAATGATCTTCTAAGTTTAAGATAGGATTTTTAGTTATTTATCCATGTGGAGAATAATTTCTCTGTTCATTACATTTCCAGATAAATTTTAGGGTGCCAGGTTTTCATTTGACTACACAGAATAATGGTTCCTCAGTTAAAGGCAGTCTACCATAACACAACCAAAGGACTTCGGAATTTAGAAGATAAATTGGAGATTACAGATAGCATTCTGGTTTCTGAGGCGAGTGAGGCTGCTAGTCAAGGACCTAGAGGTGGTGAGAGGCAGAGAGAAATTGACCACTGGACCCTAACCCAATGTTCCTGCCATACAATTGTCCTATCTGCCTCCAAAAGCCTGCAGCCTATAGTAGGCTTATACTTCTTTTTTACCATCAGATAAAGAGCAAAGTCAGGAAGGCTGTGAGAGATAGTGCCAACACAGTCTGGAGGAAGTATTTAGCCCATCAGTGAGAAGATTTTTTAGCAAGGTACCTCTTCAAGAAGGATTAGCCCTAAATCAAGTGGATGTGCTATCCTACCCCTGAAATTCCTTTTGCATTTTAAATTCAACATTCAAAATTCCTTGAGCTATTTTAGATTAAGTTAAAATTTTAAGCATAAAGTTACAAGTAAACTCCATTGCTCACCTTATGCACCAAATCCAATTTATTTGCATATTTTGGATTTATGTACACCAGAGCATATGGAAATTTCAAGAAGGTATCTGATCTACTGAATTCCTTAGAAGGGACTTTAGTAAAGCAAGATTAGGAATTATCTGGTCTCTGAAGGTGAACACATATAGAGCGACTTTTGCCAAAAGCCTGCAGAATGAGGACTTAGCTCACTATACAAGTATGCCAATGTGACTGAGATTGTGTTCTCTGGCTAATGTCAGGAAGCTTTTGGTACTGTAGGCAGTGAACTCATCTGACCTGATGTCTTAGTATATTAAAGCAGGTGGTAAACCCTGGGAAAAAATAAGTAATCCTACAGCCATCTGTTTATGGTGCTCTTTATCTAGAGATATTTGGAGGCCTTGGGCTTTTTAATCAACAACAAAAAAGTTCATAAAGGAAATCTGCAAAACTCTTAAGCATCTTAGTATGCTTTTATTCTTGCCTTAAGTAGAACTGGAAAAATGAACCAAATTAAAGCCAATTGCAAACTTATCTCAAACTGCATATCCATCACTTGGAATTTTTCGTCTCCTTGTTTCTCTTAGTGGTGCCTATCCTTTGAATTTATTATGATCAGGAAGTTGGCTAATCAAAGTAGAAGAAGGAAAGCTCAAATAATTTTATTGTGTCCTGATTGGCTCTATTTTGACATCAAAATGTTACTGTATAGAGTGCAGTGGGGAGAGGTTGAGACTATAGGCTAAATTAAAGAAATAACATGTGGGTATTATCTGTGACTCAAAACATCTTCTATGTTGCATGAATAACTAATGCATTGTTAACCATGGCTAAGTTTTCTGGATGTTAGGTCTGATTTTCAAGAAATTTGATAAAAATTTCACTCTTGACCTTATACTTATGAGACTACCTATAGGCAACATTGATAAAGATTAATAAAGAATTTGTATCTTTCATGGTAAATGATTTATCTAATCATAGACATGTATCTACTAGTCTATCACATTCCCTCCCTCCCTCCTTCCCTCTGTATTTCATGTTGAAAACTTGGGCTCTGGAGGGAGGCAGAACATCTGAATTCAACTCCCACTCCTACCACTTACTAATTGTGTGAACTTGAACAAGTCACCAACATCTCTGAGACCAGGTTTCTTTCTCTGTTTGATGGGGATGATAAGAAATACCTAATATTTTGGGTGGCTTTGAGAATTAAATGAAGTAACTCATATAAATGACTAAGCAGAGAATCTAACATATGGTATTCAGCAAATAGCAACTATTATTATTTTTGATAATAGATCCTTTTAGATCCCAGACCTTTAAAAACAGCAGGAAAAAGACTGGAATGCCTTCAGCTCTGAAACTTCATAGTTCATCTATAGTGGCCCAAAAGAGATAGCACCGATCTACATCATGGTCATTGAAATAGTGAAAATTACACATCTGTTATTTCATGGAACAATCATGTGTCCCAGTTAGGCACTGAGTGTAGAGGAGCGAGAAAGACTTTAGTAAGCATGATAACAGATACAAAAGAGATGTACAAAATGTTAAGACAGATGGCATAGTGATTCACTATCTTTGGTGTTGGGCAAGACTTTCAGTGGGTGTCACTCCTGAACTGGGTCTGCAAGGATGAACAGGTGCTCACCAGAGAGAAAAGGAGAGAGAGTATACTCTTGGTATTCCTGGCAAGTGGTCTGCATTGAGGCTCATAACCAGCTGGGTCCTGGAGGGAGTAACTGATACGCTGCAAACTTTAAGCAGATGTACTTGGCAGGTCCAAATTCTCAAACTGCTAAAAACTGGATAGCTATATGTTCCCCCTAAATCTAAACTGAAGAACCACAACTAGAGATAGTCAGTACTCAGAGAAACTGGTTCTAAATTCAGAAAGATTTCTGTAAGGTGATAATATTGTATAAGAAATTAGGTTCACAGTACAATGACAAATTTATTTTAATTATAAAGATGGTAAGAACAACATAGGAACCCCACATGAAGTAAAGAAAGCAAGAAGAATTATTAAAGATACATCAGCAGAACACACATAAAAAAAGTCAGAAAGGAAAAGATGTAACTATCTCAAATACAGAGAAAGAAATTATTTTGAGTTACTATGTGAAAATGAAATCAGTATTGGGAATAAATGACGCTCAAACTATGGGACCTACATCCTCATCAGTGCCATCCCTATAATTCACAAAGCATCTGCTGGGACTACACTGGGAAAATATGTGGAACACAGCTGCCATTGGGTGAATCTAAAAGCCACCTGTCCTATCTTTGTGCTGGAAGAGTTTTCCTGGGTCAAAGAAAGGAAAAAGTACCCGGGACTAAGAGGAAGAATAAGGTGACTCTAGTACTCAGGATTCCTGGCCCTGTGGGATTAAAGGCAGGCCGGGCACTGAATGTTGATACATCCTGGGAAGATATCAGCAGTATGGGGTCAGTCAACTCAGTTTCCCACATATAAACCCTTACCTAACTGGTAGAAAGTGACTGGTTCCACTCTCCTTAAAGTAAACAGTCTTCCAGTGAAAATGAAGGGGGAAAAAATCAAAACAAAAAAATGTTTCCCTACGTTTCATTTAGCTAAGGTGACCAAATGTGCCCGCTTTCCCAGTTTATGCCACTATTTCATCACGATTATTAATAGCAACCTCTTCCTTCTCAATATGTCCTAGTTTAGATAATAAATGATACAGTCACCATCTATTTAGTTTATGTAACAAATTACTATAACAAAAAGATTCAAACATATGCCTTAGGGTAGGAAATGCATTTCAGGGCAATCAAATAGTACCAGTTGAAGAGAAAACCTACTTCATAGAAGAATGTCAATGAAGACCAACTGATAAAAGTAGAAAATCATTCTTTTAAAAATCCTTACGAGGGAAAAGCCGGGACGGCTCAGCGGGTTGAGCGCTCGCTTTGAGGCCATGAGGACCGAGGATCGAATCCCGGCTCCGGCCCAGGCAGGACCCACGTGCTGAACTGGGGAGTTCCCACAGTTCGGTTCTCTAACTGTCTCTGTCTCTGTCTCTCTCTCTATCTGTCAAAAAGTAAAATAGAAATAACTATACACTGAAGA